>PVKE010001125.1:0-109012 GCA_004027555.1 Craseonycteris thonglongyai | reverse complement strand
TTTTTTTTTTTTTTTTTAATCCTGATGTCTTTTTCATCAGAAATCAGTATGGCCACTCCAGCTTTTCTCTGACTGCCATTTGCCTGGAGTATTGTTTTCCATCCTTTCAACCTGAGTCTATGTTTTTCCTTATGGCTGAGGTGTGTCTCTTGTAGGCAGCATATGGTTGGATTTTGTTTTTTAATCCAGTCTGCTACCCTGTGCCTCTTTATTGGTGAAATCAGTCCATTTACATTCAGGGTGATGATTGATATATGAGGATATCCTGTATCCATTTCTTCTTTCCTTTTTATTTTTTTGTTGTCCCAACTTTTCTCCATTTATTTTGATTTCTTGATTCAGGTCGAATAGCCTCCTTCAGTATTTCTTGGAGTGCCGGTTTTGAGCTGGAGAATTCCCTCAGCTTCTGTATATCTGAAAAGGCCTTAATTCCTCCTTCATATCTAAAGGTTAATTTTTCTGGATAGTTACTTCTTGGCTGAAAATTTTTCTCTTTTAATATTTTGAAGATTGGAGTCCACTCCCTCCTGGCTTTCAGAGTTTCTGCTGAGAAGTCTGGTGACAACCTGATAATTTTTCCTTTGAAAGTTATATTTTGTTTTTCCCTGGCATCCTTGAGAATTCTCTCTTTGTCTTTGGTTTTTGTCATCTTCAGAACAGTGTGCCTTGGAGAAGATCTGCTAGGGTTTAGGTAGCTAGGGTATCTGTTTTCCTCTTGGATTTGGGGTTCTAATTCTTTCCATAGGTTAGGAAAATTCTCATCCACTATTTGTTTTAGTAGACTCTGAGAAGATTTCATCTCGCTTCCTTCTGGTACCCCTATTATTCTAATATTGTTCTTTCTGATGGAGTCAGAGAGTTCTTGTAGGATTCTTTCATTTCTCTTGATTCTCATTTTCCTTTCTTCTTCCCTCTGTGAAATTTCCACGTTTCTATCTTTGATTTCACTAATTCTTTCTTCCAGCTGGTCAGCCCTGTTTCCTATGCTGGTCAGTTCTTTTTTCAGCTCTCCCATGGTGTCTTTTATTTCGAGGAGTTTCTCTTGGTTCTGCTCTAACTTCTCATTTTATTGGTAAAGTACTCATTTTGCTCAGAAAATTTCTTGTTGGGGTTGTTTAACTGTCTGGGTATTTTGCCAGCATTGAGTGAGCTCTCTGAGTGTCTTGAGTATTGCAGCCCTAAATTCTGTTTCACTTAGATTTGATTCCAAGTGTGCAAGCTCCTTTACTAAAGAATGCCCCTGATCTTCTGAAGGGGCTTTGGATTCTGAGGTGTGCATTGTGTTTGATATGTTTTTTTTTGCTTTATGCATGGTATGTTTTTCCTCTCGGGGTTTGCCTATCAGATGGGCTTCTCTTTATTTTTTCTTTTGGACTCAGTTGTGGGAGGAGGAAATTTTGGGAGGCGGTGAGGGAAGCAGACAGCTTTTGTGCCCTGGGGCACTTCAGGTTGCTGTCTTAGCTGTTAGAAAGCGGGGTAGTGAAGGTGTGGGCGGGGGTGGGGGCATGTGAGTAGGAGCTAGGGCAGGCCTAAGACACAATAGCAGATTCCTCTTTCAGCAGGGGGGCTGATGGTTCAGTGCAGGTGGGACGCCGGAGCTCTGGTCTTTCTCCCCTCTGCTTGGTTGCTTTTCCTTTAATAGCATTCGTGAGCCGTGCCCGCGGGGCAGCGAAGCCAATAGGCTGGGGCTTGGCAGAGGCCCGGTCGGCCATGCCGGAGGGGGCGCGACCGCGACCCAGTCAGAGGCGCACCCAAAGCCAGGTTGTCTGTGCTGGCGTAGGTGCGCAGTGGCCCGATCACAGCCTAGTCACGCGCTCAGCCGTTGGCACCGCCGTGGCCTGGTTAGCAACCCAATTGCATGCGCTGGTGGCAGTGCCTTGGCGGCCCGGTGGGCGGGGCACCGAAAGCCCTGTGTGCACAGGCCACTGCTCCGCCGGCAGTCGCTCTAGGCCTGTGGCTCTGCTGAGACTGCCGGATTCACTCTAAGCACGTCTAATGCAGCCGTGTCCACTCGAGCCGCAGCCCTCACTCCAAGAGCCCTGTCTTCAGAAGGCGCTCCCTCACAGTCAGTCTGCTCTGTAAATCAGGGGTGCCAATCTGTTGTGGGCTGATCCCCTGCTCTCACCCTGCCCGCCGGGAAGTGCAGCCGCCCTGCTCCACAGTCCCTGTTCCACTTTAGGCTCCATGATCTGATTAGGGCACTGCATGCTGTCCCTTGAGTTCAGATGTTAAATAGTCCACAGTCTTGTGGGGCTTCCATGCTCCCTAGGTCTCGGCTTCCAGCCCGCCCTCGATCCAGCTCCACTTTGACCGTAGTCCCCCAATCCCCCTTTGTTTTTGCCAGCCCCAGGCCGCACTCCGAGTCTCTGTCCCCAAACCACTGCTTCCCTTTCCCTCTCCCGCTCTCCCCTTTTTCCTCTAACCTTTGGGTGTTGTTCTGCGTTGTGTGGTTCTCTTAGTTGAGGTTGCTTCTCAGGGTTTTCCTGTGGATTCCCCTCTGTTCACAAGGCCCTTCCCAGGCAGTTATCGGCGTTCTCCTCTCATGCTGCCATCTTTTCTCCTCCTCCCATCAGAGATTCTTTAGACCAGATGAGGCAGAAGGGCCAGAGTGTCTTCTCCATTGAGCATTTTAACCACAACTCTTCCCTCATAATTTTCAGGTTATCTGTACTTGGGTTAATCAGTATTTTATCTTCTCATTACTCTTCCTTAAATGTAGTAAAGCTCATAGTAATACTGTTTCATACCACTAGAATGTCTAGAATCAAAAAGACAGATATAATAATAACAAGTGTTGGCGAGCATGTTAAGAAGTGAGACTCTCATATGTTGCTGGTAAGAATGTAAAACAGTTCAGCCACTTTGGAAGAGTCTAGCAGTTCTTCAGAAGATTAAACACAAAGTTAACATATGACCCAGCAATTCTACTTCTAGGTATATACTCAAGAGAAATTAAAAAATATATATATATATATATGCAGACAAAAACTTGTAGATGAATGTTCATAACAGCATTATTCATAATAGCTAAAAAGTGGGGACAATCCAAGTGTGCATTAATAAATAAATAGCTAAACAAACTGTGGTATATACATACAATGAAATATTATTCAGCTATAAAAATAAATGGAGCACTGATATATGTTGTAACATTGATGAACCTTGAAAGCATTACACCAAGTGAAACAAGACAGTCAGTCACATAAGGCCATATGTTGAGTTCACTTATTGGAAATGTCCATAGTAGGTGAATCTATAGCGAGAAAGTGGATTAGTGATTGCTGTGGGTCGGGGGGAGGGGGAACAGAGCATGGATGCTAATGGGCCTGGGGTTTTTTGAGGGTGTGATGAAAATATGCTAAACTTAGATAGGAAAAATGGTTGCACAATTTTGTGAATATACTAAGAACCATCAAATTATAAAATTTTAAAGGGTGAATTCTATATCTAGGTGAATTGAGTCAGAAAACATAATAAAGCTCTCTAAGCCCTTTTATATAGTGTTCATGGATCAAAGAGATAAATGACTTTTGACTTCATGTGGAGTTGATGCACTTTCTTCTCACTTGGGTTTTGTGCTTCATTCCGTCTATTGCAGGTTCAGGAGAATGTGAAGCCAGGAGCAGCATCTGTGGATAATTATCCTGGCAGCCATGTGTTCCATGGGTAAGAGCAATGAGAACTGAAAGACAGTCAGAACAATGTAAGAGAAAATAGCAACGAAAGACAACGAGCCCAGGACCAATACTGAGAAACTGGTATGAAACAGAGTAGTAAGACATGTGGAAATAGGAAAGAGTTGTCTGAAGAGCATTTCGGTACCTAGGGAGAGTAGGCTGATGCAGGGACTAGGGAGTCTGCCCAGACGTGACCCCAGAACTCAGGACATCAGGTGTCTGCTTGTCAGTCACAGATAGTGTATCTGATGAATCCTCTCTGGCCATTTTGTTTCTCCAATGAGTGTAAGAAGGAATGTTTTTAAACCTCTTCAATATTAGTGTGTCTCTTTCTACCTGTGGTAGCTGGTCTCCAAACACGGTCTCCCAGTGTGTGGGATGTGCCTATATATCCACATCCTCTTCTAATCCACCCTCACCTTGATTCTGGCTGGTCTGGCCTAATGTAACCAATGAAATGCAACAGACATGGCACAGTGTGATTTCCCTCACTAGGTGAAAAACCTTGCAGTTTCTCCCTTTGTCTCTTGGAACACAAGCTCTGCAAGAAGCCTGACATTGTGTAAGAAGTCCAACTATCCCAAATCCACCACAATACGAAGAAGCCCAAGCCAGCTACAGGAAGAGGCAGTGTGTAGAGATGGATCCCCAGCCAGCCATAAGATTTCCCAACCACCGGAGCCCAGGCACCAGGCGTGAGAGTGAAAAAGGTGTCTTGGATGCTCGGCCTTGGTTAGGTTTCAGATAACTTTAGCCTCAAATGACATCTGTCACCACAGATGACATCTGACTGCCACTACACACTGCTGAGAGTTCAGTGAACCCACAGAAACATGGAAATGTGTGACAAAATGTTTTCATTCTCTAAATTTTGGGGTGGTTTATTATATGGAAATAGAAAAAAAATGAAACATTAAACCAGGAAGCCATGTGAGGGCCACTGTCTCTGCATATGCTCAGACCATTTTCATGGATTGGGACAAGTAGGGAGCTGTCACTTATGACTTCCAGTGTATTTAATAGCTTCCCCAGATGTGTAGTACCCACTGATACTACCCTTCTCCACATTTCTTTTGCCCCAGATAATCCAGAGAGATTCTAGTCAGCTCTTCTGGGCACAGAGCTCATGGGCACCACTGGGTTTGTCTGCTTCTGGCTGCTAATTTCTCCGGCACCATGCAGTGATTTGGGCAAGGCCCAGGACCCTATCATTTGTCCCCTGGCTGAGGCTCCACTTCTCTATCCCAGGGCTCTGGAATACCCTGCTGCTGCCTATCCCAGGCTTGGGGAGATCTTTCTGGGTGAATCTGGAAAAGATCTGGAAAGGAAAGAGGTTGTGGGAATCCATGCCAGCAGAACTCCCTCAGTCTAGACTGCAACCCACTGCATATGCCCTGACTCTCCCTCCTGTTGATTTGAGCTCTGTCTATTTTATATTTTATTACTGGTTGCCCCAGGTTCAGGCTGCAAATAAGTGTTTATGCTGGCAACTGGGAGCGAAATTCTCTGGGCTGTGTTTTAGGGGAAGAAAGTCATGTTTTAGAGGTTTATTCTCTTAGTATGCTGTCGATTTTCTCCTCCTAACCCTGTGCCAGGGTCTAAATAGAGCTTACATCTTGGGGTAAAAATTCCATTATTACTCTCATCCTGGCCTTTTTGGAAGACACACTAGCTCACTCTATAGATGAAGCACGGTTCCCCCAACATGGGCTAGGGGTGGTTGCTAATGCATGTGACAATCCTGTTCTCTAGAGTTTCAAGGCCAGGGTCCCAGACACATACCATATATGACATTGAGGAGTCAGCCATCAATGTTGTAGTTATTTAGACCCATGATTTCTGGACTAGCTGTCATAGTCAGGGGCCTCCCCCACAGTGTTGCTGATGGTCTTCACATGTGCTGACCCCAATACTAGACTTATTTCATTGAAAAAACCCATCTGATAGATGGGGAAGACCTGGAGCAAGTAGGGTAGAGGCTTGAGCAGGAATTGCAAGTGTGAAGTCTATTAATGCAATCTGTTTTAAAACATCAATGAACTGAAAACACACACACACCGAATAATTTGAGTACATTAAGCAAAACAGAATTACTTTGTGTATTTCACCTGGCTAAAGACTGGGCAGATTGCAGGTTCCATGCGCAACTGGAACTCAGAGCTTACACTGGGTGGGGATCTGACCCACAGTTAGCTCTTCATCTGTGCTCCCCTTGGGTCAGGGGCCTGGAAAGAAGCAGCCCAGTGACAGCCAGAGTGGTGCCAGTGGGGCCAGCTGGAAATGGCCTCTCTGTCTGCCCTCAGGCCCTTCCCAGAGCTCACTCTGTACCACCCAGGGAGGTTTTGCTTTCTCAGACTCCTTTGTATCCTCCCCAGTCCTGACTCCAATTTCACAGTAAGAATGGAAAAACTGAGCCATAGGGAAGGAAATCCAGTTAGCCGGGCATTCAGAAAAGAACAAGAGAGCCGGGTCAGAGCCCCAAGGTTTCCCAGAAGGCATGGAGGGAAGCCACCAGAATTTGAGGATGCTGGGGCAAGAGGACATTGAATCCAGTGAAGGCATTTTCTGCCAGGATGTATGGGCCATGAGCTTGGGCCAGTGGCAGAAGCCCTGTGTCATGTGAAGAAACTCACTGAGCTGCTTTGAGCCTATCTCTTCCTCTAACACAGGTAGACACAAGAGTACTCTGCCTCTTACTACCTTTGGCTCACTCTTCAGCAAACCACATAGATATTAAAAATGCTTGTAAAGCATATATGTGAGGTATCCTCACCCATTATCACTGTTGTCAACAGCAATATCAAACAGAGTGTGGAGAAAACCCTTATACTAGCCTTCCACATTCTCTCTCTCTTTTTTATTTTGAGATTTATTTTATTGCTTTTGACAGAGAGACAGAGACAGAGAGAAGGGAGAGGGCCCAGAACAGTCTCTATAGCTGTATGTCATCAGTTCTCAACATGGTTTTTTTCCACACAGGTGGCCAAGGGCTGCGCAGGGTGGGAACCAGGACTGGGGACCTCCTGCATGCACACCCCCATGATCTGGGGGCCGAATGGGGGGCCTCCCACACATGAGAATCACACCCCAGATCAGCATATGGGTCTGCATGGACCGGGGCCAGGACTCAATCCTTGATCCCTAGGACTGCAAAGCAAGCACTTAACCCACTGAGCCCTCCTGGCTTCCCCAACCACATTCTCCTTGGCAAGTACAGGAGGAGATGCTCTCAGATTTCTGCCATCTTGTCCTCACCTCCCTGTAAGCACATGTTACTCCTAATGTCTAGAAGAGAAGTCTAATGGCCTTTCTTGAAAATGGGCTGGCCTCAGTGACTTTTCTGGCCAGTACAATGTGGTGGAAGTCACAATCTAGAATTTCTGAGTCTGGGCCCAGAGAAGCCTTGTAGTTTCTACCCTAAGGTAACCAGACGTCCCGCTTTTGGCGGGACAGTCCCGATTTTTAACAATTTGTCCTGCATCCCGCGGCATTTTAAAAAAGTCCCAATTTTTGGAAACAATGCATGACAAGCTAGGGAATGGCAGGAGATAGACCAAATTTTTAATCAAGAACCCCCTACACCCCCAGGCAATGGTGTCCCGCTTTACCAATGTTAAAATCTGGTCACCTTATGTAACCTGGGCCTCTGGAAACACTCACATTTGGCATGCTTTCTTAGTTGCTCACTTCCATGTTTCTTGGAGAGGCCACAGGTAGGTGTTGACAATTCCAGCTGAGCTGCTAACCTATAGGACCTGCATCAACAGCTGGCCATGTCAGTGAGTCATCCTGGATTTCCAGCCTAGCTGAGCCCTCACACCTTTTGGCACAGCCACCATCAGACTTCAAGTGCACAGGACACCCTAGACAAGAACCACACAGCAGAACCCAGTCAACCCAGAACAGAACCAGGAGAAATTATGATAAATTGTCGCTGTAGGCCACAAAGTGATAGAGTCGGGTATTTACCTGAAACAGATCTTCACATACCTATGGGCATCTGGGCCTGTCTGTTCTCCTGCCTGAGCCCTGAAATCTAAACTGTTTTATCTTCTTCTTAGAATGGCCTTCTCTCACTCTGTCCTTCGACATCACTCCCTACTTTCTGCTGTTCCCCCATATAAGCCCTGGGGTATTTCTCAGTTTAGGTTCCCTGTGAGGATAAAGATGAGATAACAAGTGAAAACACAGGGAACTGATTCAGGTGGATCCCTCTGTGCCAAGCCTGAAGTGGTGACTTTCTCTTTAGATGATAACAAGGAGGAAATCCTGAAGACTTGCAGACAGACTCTGGGCTCCTGACCTTCACCCCGCTAATCCTTGCCCCAGGAGGATTTGAGAAGAGCAGAGCAGCGCAGGGATCCATGTGTGGCCCTGTGGTCTGGACTGTTTCTAGCTCTGCACTTCCATCCTACAAACAAGAGTCTAGTGCTTATCACTTCTGCATACCTTCTCTCAGCTTTGACCTTCACTGGAGCAGGGACATGGGACGAAGTCATGGCTTTCAGAAGTATTGATTCCACCAATCAGGCTTCCTGGCTCTGACAGCTGTGAAAGCACCACAGATGTTAGGGCTAATGAGCCACATTCAGGGAGACCAGTCCTATCACATGCGAGTCAGAGAGGTTGGCTCTGGGCTGAAAGGAGAGCTGTTTGTTTAAGGGAGGTGGGTGGTCTGTAGCAGGACTTTCAGATTAACCTAAGCCCTCTGAAAATGGAAAATGCAAGGTGGGCAGCCTGACTACCAATCAAGATAAGTGAAATCCAGGTGTGGGGTCTCCTTTCATTTCAGGATCCTGGGGTGGGGTGGGGGTGGGGTAAAGAGGATGAAGGAGGAAGGAGGGCAGAACTCTTTTTGGCTCCAGCCAGAGACCAGAAGGGCAGTGTGTGTTGGGGCAGGAAAGATAGCAGTGATCTCCTGCAACCCCATCTTGCATTTCTGGGAAGTTTCTGATGCTCTTGATTCTTAAGCAACCCCACAGGCTCTCGATTCCTTCCTATTTCTGGGAGTAGTAGGAAGATTTGGCCACAATGTCCTGGCTTGGAATCCAATGTTCTCAACTTCCCACAGGACCCACTCCAGAGCCTGGACTTTTGTCTTCTAAGGAAGGAGGTCGTGGTCTCCTGTGGGTCCCCAAGGACAAGCTACAGTGTTTTGGACATATCATTCTCACTGGAAGGCTCAGAACAGATAAGCAAACCTAAGTGTTGGGGTTTTAGGGAACTGTTTTCACACGTCCATTGGGAGATAAACACAGAAGTTGCACCGAAGAATGTCAAGGTGTCACCTCTATTGCTGACAAAGCTGATTAGAGAAAGTGACCTTAGATGTGCAGCAAAAAGGACCTGCCATATAGGCATTTCCCTTCCCCTCATCCACATGGTCGAGTGCTCAGAGCACAGGGACTCTGCAGGGCAGGCAATTTCCAAGCCCGGAGGAACGTCCGCACAGAGCCTAGTAATTCCTACTCTGAGCCCTGCTACCATGGGGAGCAGAGTGAGGGTTGCTCAGTGAGGTTCTGAGTGAAAGGAGGGGAATGCTCCCCACCAGCATGTAGAAACAATCTAAGGAAAGCTGGAGGTTTCCAGGGAACTCAGATTCGTCTTCTTAGGTTTGAAAGTCTCCCCGCCCCCTCAGGAATGACAAACACGCAGTCGTGAAAACTATAGGACTCTGAGGATCCCAGGCAGGATAGATGGCCCCTTCGAGTCACAGTTTCTTTTCCTCTGCAGTGTTCAGTGACAGTTCCCACCTCACAGGAATGCTGTGGGAGTTATCAAACCTGGTGACAAACTCCCAGTTTCAGTATCCCAGAAACCCCTTCATCTCTGGCAAACTGGGATAGTTGGTCACCTCACAGAAATCACTTGGTGCACAGTGGGTGCTCAGAAATTACTCCCACCTCCCCTTACTCACACTTCTATTTTGAGAGTGGAAGTTGGAGGATTCCTCAGGCAAGGAGCACAGGCAACCCCTCCCTCTCTCTCAGATTCAAGCTGAAAGCCTCTCCGGGGAAGGGCAGGAGATGGGGAAGAGCAGGCATGTGGATTTGGAACACCCTCTGGAGCTTGGAATGAGTCCACTTGCAATCAGAGAATAACCCTGGGTCATCATCTCCCCCCCCCAAAAAAAAAGCTCAGGGGGAACCAGTCCCTGGCACACAGTTAAGTGCATACAGCTGAGAAAATGCGTGGACTCCATTTTTGGGTGCTGGGAAAAGCAAGGGGCCGATAAATTGGTTTATTGACCAGATCACCTTCCAGCAGCTGATCCCACATGCCCCAAAGCCCACCCAGTCCCTTGCAAACAAGTTTCATATCAGAATCCCTGGCCTGCCTTCTGCGTGGGCACTGGCACAAGTGTCCACGGCATCAGAATGTCTCTGGAAAGTGGAATCCTCTGGGAGGTAAACAGTCATGGCCTAGAAGGGGTTAATAAAATTTCACTGAGTAAATTTGAAGATATGATTGGCATTCAGAATCAATTCATGAATCAGGCAGTGTCTCTTCTAGCCAGCAGAGAGCTACTCTGAGGGGTTATGCGAAATGGAAAGCTTTTATAAAAAGGAGGGTAGGACAAGAAAGTCATCAGCAAGAGAAAAACGGAAGGTCATTGGAGGAAAGTACAAGTTCAAGTGATGATGGCTTCTCATTGGCTGAGCTGTAGCATTTCCATTGGCTAGGCTTGTTACTGGGCAAAAAGAAAATCTTCATTTGTCCTGCTGGAGTAATAAAGCAGCTGCACTTTCTATTTGGGGGCACAAGATACGTCTTTTCCCACTGGGGTCATAATCGGTGTCTTGTTTAGCGTCAGTAATGTCTTCCTGTTTGGGCTAATTGATTTTGAGAGGTAGAACATGAAGACCTTCCCAATTCCAACTTTTCAGTGAGGTCCTTTACTCATAAAGCTAAACAGCTTTTCTGATTGATGTTTCCCAATAGACAGATTTCTCAATTCAGTGACTCACTTTGGACACCGTTGACCAGCTATCTGGACATAATCTGTAGGAGGCCTCCAGGGATTGGACTGTATCATCTGTATCATTTTGTACACAGCCAACGGCAACCCATCGTCACTTGTAATAAAGCAAAATGGCTGATGGGCCTCCTCCAGCCTCATGTCTGGAGTCCCCAAGGAGCCTCTCAGACTGGGCCAGCCAAACCCTGGCACTCCAGACAAGGGCTCTGTTCAGACACCCAGGAAAGTGCCTATGAGCTTCTCCAGGGCAAGGCCCAGAGTCTGCTTTAAGGCCTGGCACATGGCTACTGATAGGCTTAATAAAAACTCAGACAACATCTCATCAGTGTGTCATGGAGCCAAGCCACACCTCTCAGGAGACACAAAGGTTCTTGTGACTTTGGCCCCAGGTGAGGCATGGGTGAGAGGTGGGGCTCCCCCCAGACACCCATGGCCGGACATGTGGAAGTCACTCACTGCTTCACAGAACAAGCCTGCTTTCCATGCTTGAATGAGAGTTCCGTGCTCTTCTTCAGCTTCTCAGTACAGTAATAGTTTACGTTCCTGTGACTTTAAAGTGTGTACTATGCCCCACGTCCTCTCAACCGCCCTGTGAGGAGGCGTTATTATTCCTGATTTACTGAGGAGGAAGAGGAGACTTGGGGAGGCCAAGCAACAAGCCCAGCTCAGCAGGACTCCAGCTGGCTCTTGCACACGCACGTGCACTAGGGTGTCTATGTAAGAACCTGGGCACCACGTGGATTTTCATCCTCTCAACTGGCGATCCCTCTGCTGCTGCCTGCTCTTCCTCTAGATTCCAGACTGAAAGCCAGTGCTCCGTCAGCCCCTCCCCACCCCCCTGCATGAAGAGGTGGCTGGCTGAGACGCCCAGGATGGAAGCGCTGTGTGGGCCCAGGCTCACCTGTATGGAGCTGGGAGCCAGGGAATGGCACCTTCTGCAGGTAGCATTTGGGGCTCTTTGGGTGTCTGTCCTCACGTCACCCACTTTCTTCTCCAGTGAACATGCTCTAAATCATTAGTCCCCAAGTGGTGGAATGAGTACCCCCAGGGGTACATGCCGTGTCGTTCAGGGGTATGCAAAAAATAACCAGTAACAGTATTTAACTGTGTTACAAATATTGTAGAGTTAATTCTGTATACTTTTAATGTAGTAATCTTTCTGTCCCAACTTATTACCTAGTTTCTACTCTTTTACACTAAGATACGCACTGAGCAAAAGTGCCGGTATTTAAAAACAGTTGTTTTAACTAGAAATGGGCTTCAAAGGGGTATACAATGGAAAAAAGCTTGGGAACCACTGGTCTAAATGGATGCTTGGCCCCTGCGTGATGCCCCCCGAGTCTCAGACACAAGGGATGGACACGTCTGTTCATATGCTGGGTCCACATCCTGGCTGCTTGCTCTCTGGCGGCCTTTGGAGAATCACCAAATTTCAGAGCCTATTGCCCCACCTGTAAAAGGGGGCTTGCAGGGGTGCTGTGGGAATCCGTGCAACGTGGAGAGGGTGACAACAGTTCCTGTGTTCCAGTGCCTGCGCCACGTCTTCCATGAAGGGGCCTCAGCAGCTTGTGCACAAGGATGGGGCCAGCACTGCAGAGGCTGCCATTGCTCTTGTACTGAGGCCCAGGCCTCTGGCTACATCCCCAGGCCCCGCCTCCTTGAGAGCACCAGGCAGGGGGCCTCCATCCGAGTGCCGCACGGAAGGCTTGTCCAGGGAGCAAGGCTGTCAGGAGGGAGCTGGTTGCAGTCTCAATGGTGTGAGCATGTCATTGGATGCAGATCCCAAGACTAGAGTGTCTGTGCTCAGCTCTGCCAGGCTCCCCAGGCCTTTGTGACAATCCTCCAGGATGATGCAGGCTGGAGGGGCAGGGCACAGATAGCAGTCAGCTGCGGAGAGCTCCTCTCTCCCCTACGATGCCCTGACCCTCACGCTGTGTGACCCCAAGCAAGTTCCTATACTGCTCTCTGTGTCTCCATCCTCTCCCAGAAATGGATCCAGTGACGAGACAACATCTGGTCACCATGGAGGCTTGAGGCCGGGGCTGTGGGACACATCTGGAGCCCAGAGCCCAGCCCCATCCGGGAAACTGCCAGGAGTGTTCTTGTGCAGGCTTTTCTATTCTGCCTGAAACCGTAAGAACCTGGGGCTGTCCCAAACTCACTTCCTCTCCCTGCCCATCACCTTTATTTGGAGTGTGCAACCAGAACACACCAGCCCCACAGTGGGGCTCTTGTTTCTTGCGAACAGCTCGGCCTTGTCTGCCCAGGCAGGGGTGCTGGTTCTGGGGGCCAGGCTGGCTGCCCAGTGCATTACCAGCTAAACCCAAACCCTCTGCTAATGCACACCAGCAGTGGCTATTGGTTTTGGCCTCAGGCGGCTGCTTGAAAGTCCAGGTTGACCTTGGTCATATTTAGCCATCAAATACCCCTGTGCTTAAGTCCTATGGGCCCAGTGTGGGTGAGCCAAGTGTGTGAGCATCGGCTCTGAGGGGCAGAGTGAAGAGGGCGGGAGAGGAGGCAGATTTTGTCTACAATTGGGGGTACATCCAACCCCTCAAAAAAAATCCTCCTCATCTCCTTCCCCCAGAGTGTTACCAGGCCCAGGTCTGGCCCCAAACTGTGGATGGGAACAGTTTAATTCTGAAATCTGTCTGCCGCTGTCACAGCCAGACATCTTTACTGCTGCCACTTTTCCCCTTTAATTTATCCCCCCTGGTAGCCCACAAAGCTAGGGCAAGAGTTATTTTCAAAACGAATCTCTTCTATTTGCTGAACATAAGTTTCCATTCCATCAGAGAAGACTATAAGGCTCTTTTCATCAAATTTGTCTTGGAAGCCGGGCCTCAATTTGGAGGCAAAAATATCTTAAATAAATAAAGTTCCCTACTTCTCTGCTCTGACTGAATGGGGTCCCCAGCTGCCCACACAATCTGTTGTGGTGTGTGCACATCGCCCAAGGGCCTTGTCAAGACCCACATTTGGTTCAGGCCCCAGGGGTGGGGCTGAGACCCTGTGTGTCTGACAAGGTCCAGGTGACACCCACACTGTAGACTGCAGGGTAACCAGGGTCAAAGATTGCAACCTGCTTTCTAGTCTGCTCAGACCCCAGGAGCCAAAGTCTCCATGGCCCTCCTGGAAGAGCCACCAGATCCCCTCAGCCTGACCACCGTGCAGAGAGCATCCACAGGCCAGGAGCTCCTGTGTGCCAGGAAGGACAAGCCTACCTCTAGGCCTCTCAGAACGCAGGAGACCTCAGAGTGGACCAGGTGGCCCAGGGACGGAAGAGATGCCGGAGAGAAGATGAGCAAGGACAGAGCTGGAGGGGATCCAGTGGTCTAAGTGACTGGCAGAGAAACGGAGAAGGAGTACACCAGGAGGATGGAGGGACTGACAAGTGAAGTGTCCCAGTGGAAACAAATAGAAATAAATGGTCTCCATGCTCCAATATTGCCAGGAAATCACAGGAACTGAAGTCCTGAAAGGTGCCCTTTGGGTTGATTCAACAAGATGCTCACTCAGCTTGTGGGGCTGCAACCCCACCCCAGCGCAGCGGCCCACTGAGGAGATGGGACGGAAGTCAATGGGCTGAGGAGAGTCCTGGGCACGAGGCTGGGAAGCTACGAGAGATTCGGTCAGGAGAGGGAGAGAAAGAGTCAAAGCAGTAATTGAGGGAATGAGGGGAAAGTTGGAGGTCTATTCTTTCTAAGAAGGAAGAAAGAAGCAGAAGCCAGCCAGGAAAGGGTAAGCAAAGTGGGTGCCAGGAGCAAAACTGGGTCATCCAAGGGCAAAACCCCAGAAAACATGAGAATGTGGAGGAGTCCAGGAAGTAGCTGAAGGAGAGCCAGTTTGGTTTCCATTGTGTCTGCAAGGGAGGCAGCAAGGCCACCTGGTGAGGGTGGGAAGGATGTTCGGAAGTAACCATGGTGGAGAATGAGGTTCTGATGGCTCTGGTGGTCTGATTTTCTCCAGCAGCAATAAATAGTCTAATATCAGCTCTGAGGGAGAGGGTGGTTGGGGCACTAACTCCATGGCTGGGATGTTGTTAGGAGGACCCAACACAAGGAAAGTAAAGCATGAGATGTGAACATACCTGGAAGAGCAGCTGCAGTGGTGCTTCAGTAACTCGAAGTAGGAGAGTTAACAGATAAAGGCAGGAGGGACTCAGAGGTAAGGGCAGAGCAGAGGAAGCAGTCGTCTGGGACATCGGATGCTGTGTTTCCAAAATGATTGATTGAGATAGTGGTAAGAAACCAAGTTATGGGAAAATGAGAATGTTTAGTTCTCAGTGATGACATACGTGAGTAGTGAAGCAATGACAGTCATTAGAGCTGATCAGATAAGGAACTGGAGTTTGAGCAGGCCATCCCAATGATAGCCACCTAGAAAAATGATGACGGAACGTCCCCGGCTCACTGGGGACCCATCCATCCCCATTCCTGAGATGTGGGCCCATAGAAAGTCACATTCTCAGGGCAGTGCTCTCTTCTTGCTGATAAACAGCCTTATGGGTAGTGGTGATGACATCTGAAAACCAGTCATTCTCTAATGAGGAGAGAGAGCTGGGCCCACTGTGAGATGCAAGGCACTGTGGTCTCAGGGTGGCAGCCTTGCCTTCCCAAGACAAGGGCTGTCTTTGAGGGCTAGCCTTTTCCACCCACATGACCTAGAAACAGGAGAGATGCTACCGACACCCAGCAAAAGGAGAGATACCACACAGGGTATTGGAACAGCCATTGTTTCAGAAAGGAACAAAGATGACACAGCACGGGAAAGTGAAGCTCCCCTGAAGGGGGGGAGTCCTTTAATATTTTTCCTGCTAAAGAATCTGAACATTTATATTCATATTTCCTGAATGGACCATAAGTGCAATTATTAAATCCCACCCAACTCTGTACTATGTAAGTGTTGTATGCATTACCTCATTTAATCTTCATAACAACCCTGAACTTGAAAAATGTGAACTGGATTAAATGTATTCCTATGTGGGAACTCTTGTTTACCCCAATAGAAAAATATTTGAAAGCTCTGGTAGAGAAATCAGCTTACAAGCTCCCTTCTTCAACTAATCACCCATTCGAGTGGGACATTTCCATATCCACATGCAAAGAATGAATTTGCACTGACCTACATAATACACAAAAATTAACTCAAAATCAATCAATGGCCTAAATATATGAACTAAAGTTATTAAACTCCTAGAAGAAAACAGAGAAAAAGCTTCATGATCCTGGATTTGGCAACGGATTTTAAGATATGACGTCAAAAGCATGAACAGCATAAGGAAAACTAGATAAACTAGACTTCATAAAATTTAAAGCTTTTGTGTATCAAGGACATTATCAAGAACATGAAAAACAACCTACGGAATGAAAGAACATATTCACAAATCATATACTGTTAAGGTCTAATATCCAGAATATATAAAGAACACTTGCAATGCAATAATAGAAAGACAAACAATCCACTTTTAAAATGGTCAAAGAATATGAATAAATATTTCTCCAAGGAAGATAAACAAATGGCCCATAAGCACATGAAAGATGCTTGACCTTATTAGTCTTTAAGGAAATGCAAAGCAAGACCACAACAAGATGCAATTCCACACCCACTAGGATGGCTATCATCAAAAAGTCAGATAATAATGAGTATTGGCAAGGACGTGGAGAAATCCAAAGCCTCATACACTGCTGGTGGGAATGTAATCTGGTGCAGCTGCTTTGGAGAACACTTTGACAGTTCCTCAAAAAGTTAAATAGAGAATTACCATATGACTCAGCTATTCCACTCTCAGGCATCTACCCAAGAGAAATGAAAACATCTGTCCACATAAAATCTTGTACATGGATGTTCTTAGTAGCAGTATTCATAATAGCCAAAAGATGGAAGCAACCAAAATGTCCCTAAATAGATGAGTGAATAAACAAATTCTGCTTTACTCATACCATAGAATAGTATTCAGTCACAAAAAAGAAACGAAGTAATGACCCATGGTACAGCTTGGATAAACCTTATAAACATTATTCTAAGTAAAAGAAACCAGGCACAGAAGGTCACAAACTGTATGTTTCTATTTATATGATATATCCAGAATAGGAAAAGCCATAGAGACAGAAAGCAGGTTACCAGTTACCAGAGGTTGGGAGGAGGGGAGAATACAGAGTGATTATTTAGTGAGTATGGGGTGTTTTATGGGGTAATAAAAAATGTTTCAAGCTAGGGACAGCTGATGGTGGCACTGCATTATGCATACATGAAAGGTCACTGAATTGTGCACTTTAAGGCGGCTAATTGTGTGCAGGCACTCCTCACTTAACAACCAAGTTCCATTTCTACTACTAGGTTGTCAACCAAATTGGCCGATAAGCAAGGAGCGTCAAGGCGCGGACGTCTTGTGGTGTGTCATGGCATCAGAGGGTATGGGTTTTTCAATAGATATCACACAACACCACACTTATAAATGAAATGCGTAGTCTTGTGTGATTGTGAACACTTTGTGTAGTGAATATTCTGAGGCAAAGGCTAAGAAAGGGGACTCACGAGACTCACACAGACTGAGAAAGGGAATTGCCTGCACTGGAGAAGCAGTCATTAGTCCGAGCGGTCATTAAGCAGGTAGGTTGTTAAGTGAGGAGTGGCTGTACTGTGTGAAGTTCACCTGTTAGTGGGGTGGGGAGGACCCCATGGAGATGGAAAGGATGAGCCTGGTCTGAAAGGGACATCTCAGCTCACATCCCCACCTGCTCGCTCTTCGCAGGTGAACTCTGGCTGCAGGTGAGGAAAAGCCAGGCAGGCCTGGTCACTTTACTGAGCCTGGTGGTGAGTGAAACCTCAGATCAGCGGCCCGGCACCCGTTACCCATCAGCAGGCACCTGGCCACCAAGGTGACATAATTTAGCTTTGATGGTGCTGTGGCCCCAGGACAGCGGGTGTAGGGCAGAGTACCAAGGACCAGAGAGCAAGGGAGTTCAGAGTGGGACGCACAAGGACACATTTCTTATCCCTTCTTGCAAGTCAATGCTTTGTGGCCTCTCTCCCCAAGATTGAACATGTTTTCCTAATTAATGTTGCTCATTCCACTAAAGATCATCTTCTGGAGCCCTGACATTTTAGAACTGGAAGTTACTCTGAGATCATGTCATCTAATGCTGCATTTCAACGAGGAAAATGAGGCCCAGAAATGAGAAATGAGTTAGTCACAAAAACAAGATTAGAACTACATGTTTTGCCACTCAGGCCATTCCATATTTATTGGCACACAAGTTGTTGCTTCAAAGCCAGGAGAAATAAAAATGCTGGAAGGAAGGAACAAGCTTTCAGGATGGTGTGATGATAGAGAGGACTAATGTCAGGAAAATTTTTAGACTGATAGGAAGGGGAAATTATGGCATATGCATGTATTTCCAGGACCCGTCCATGGAATGCCTTTGAGGGGTAGCAGGGGAGTGAGTATACAATGAGGGAATCAGGACATTTGAGTGCAAGCTCTAGGTCTGTATGTTACTGTATTTTTCCATGTATAAGACAATACTTCTGTTTAAAATTGTTAGACCAAAAACTGAGGATTATCTTATACACGGAAGAATACGATAATACCAGTGTTGTCTCAGATGAGCTGCTCCACTCATTTCAGCATCTTAACTAACCTCAGTCACCTGGAAAACAGAGGCCAGCAGCACAGGCCACTTTGGGGTTACAGAATGATCTGGAAGGCTGTGCCAACCTCACCCTCATCATCGCAGAGGCTGGGAGCAGGTTGATGGTATAGAGGAATCACACTGTGCCCTCAGGCTGAGGAGCCATGGCTGTGGCCGTTTCCTGGTCCTCGTCCTCCTGCTCCCTCCCACAGTGCTCCCCTGTGGCCGACTCTTCTTCACACCCTGGCAGGATGTGTGGCAGCAGCCACCCCGCAGACCTCTGCACCCCCCAGGTCTGGCTGCAGCGGCCAGCTGGCCGCAGGCATGTTTTTTCCCCGCAGCCAGCCGGGGCCTTTGTGGCTGTTCTGACCGGGCAGTGACTCACAGCTGGCAGGCCTCTGCCCTGGCGTTATTTTGAGATCCGGCTCCATGATGGGCTGATGTGACAGCTTTGTTCTCCCAGGACACTTTGATTTGTGAATCTCTCTTTGTGGCTGGTGGGGGATGCTCAGGCCCTGCTGTTTCTGGGCTCCGGCGCCCCCTTGGCTGAGCAGGCCAGGCTGGCTGCAGTGGGGGTGGCAGACAGGCAGCAGGAGCAGCAGAACCCAGGGCTACGCCGTGTCTGGCTTGGGCAGCTCAGGCGCTACTTCCAGACAACGTGGGACTGACTGGGTGGTCGTGGAAGAATGAGAAATGCCTGCTCAGAGCCAGCTCTGAATGGCCAGATCACAAACCGCAGGGCTGGACAAGGGCTGCCCTGCTGTGCTTGGGCCTGGGCCCAGAGCTCCCCACAGTGTCTGTGAGGTTCGGAGTACACCCAGGAGATGTAACCCCGGGCGCGCAGGGCAGCCAGCCCTTGGGAAAGAGTGCTGGAGGCCTCGAGGGCTCCACTAGCCAGGAAGGATTTCAGGCCCATCAGGCAAAGTCTGTGGGCCCCAGTTTGTGGCACTGAACTTCCAGGCAGGCACCGTTACAGAGAAGAAAGAGCTTCAGAACCCAGGCCCACTGGGTTCAAATCTCAGCACAGCAACTGGCAGATGCTAAGACCCTGAACAGGTTACTTAACCTTTAACTTCTAGTCTCTCTCAACTATAGAATGGAATTATAAGACCCACCTCTCTGAGTTGTGAAAGGTTTAACTGAGCTGTAACACATACAGATGTGCCCTGTATTGTATTTGCTTGGTAAACACACACACACACACACACACACCCATCAACCCCCAGCCACTTGCCTCCTTTTAGGACCCACAGGGTATATAGATGGCTGTTTTCGGTTGCTACCTGGCCATCCTTGTGGTTCCATGAATCCTTCCTGAGATTGACGTGTTCCCAGGTCAATGAAGGCCAGCTTCCACTGGACTAGGAACAGCTAAATTCAATACATGCTCCCTCACTACTGACTCTCAACACCAACTCAGCAGACTCTTCCGTCAGCAGGGCCTTATTTAGCTGCTGAAAATTTCATGGTCATGGGTATTTCTTCTAGCTACACAGCCAGCTGCCACTGGGCAGAGCATCCTACAGAAGAGGGAGAATGAAGACCCCAAATCAAGGCTTGCTGAGTGAAAGGAGGAGACACAGAAACCAAGGGCCTTTACAGATCCGACAAGGTATGGCTCACCCTGGGGTTTCAGGCTTTCAGCCCCAAGGGTTCCGCCACGTGGAAGAAATAGCATGAGAGTCTCTCTCTCTCTTTCTTTTTTTAAAGATTTATTTTTATTGTTTTTGACAGAGAGAGAGAGAGAGAGAGAGAGAGAGAGAGAGAGACAGAGACAGAGAGAAGGGGAAGGGCCCAGAACAATCTCCATAGTTGCACATCATTGGTTTTCCACATAGTTTCATTCCACAGGTGGGTGCGGGGCTGCGCAGGGCAGTAACTGGGCCGGGGTCCCACCCTGGTGAAAACTGAACTGGTGGCACCCCCCAGTTCAGCATATGGGTCTGCATGGGCCGGGGCCGGGATTTGATCCTCGGTCGCTGAGGCTGCAACGTGAGCACTTAATTCACTGAGCCATCCCGGCCTCCCGAGAGTCTCTTATGATAAGAATGGCCGGGTTGGAAGAGGTCTTATGTGTCATTGTGCCCAAACCCCATGAGGAGATTGGCATCTACATTGATGGCTAGATAGCTGCTCACTTCCCTTTGGGCCTCTGGGAGTATCAACAAGTCCTCTAAATAGTGCTTCTTCCATCTGTGCTTATAAAGGTGTCCCAAACTTCACGCAAGATTTGAATTGCATCATTTGCATCACTTCTTGCGTGAATTTTAGGATACCCTTTAGTAATTGAACGGATTCCACTGTCAGGGGTCACACAACACAAATCTGCTTCCTGTTTTTAAGACCAACTGATGATACTCAAGCTTCCATTAGTCTCCTCATCCCCAGAATAAACCACACACCATGAACCCACCTTTTTTTGCAGGAAATGGTTGCAAGAGTTTTATTTCTTTCTGCTGTCCCTGGCAAAGAACAAATGCATCAGCTTTACCCTGGACCAAGAGGGTTCTGATGAGGCCGTCAGGATAGGCTGACCAGATGTACTGTTTGAAACGGGACAGTATTATTGTTCTGTCCCATTTAAAATGGTACATCTGGTCAGCCTACTGACACTTTGAATTTATCCCAGTGAGACTAGGGTGACCATATGTACTGTTTGAAATGGGACAACACCATTGTTTTCTGTTCCATTTAAAACTATGTCTGAAAACAAACAAACAAACAAACAGTTGTCTGGTCAGCCTACTCCAAGTTCCTCCTTGGGACCCCTCTACTTGAGAACTTCTTTAAAGGCAAAAGGCACCTCCCATTGGGGATGGGATACCCTCTTTGGTCCTGCACAGGGCTGGGGACTGGCCTGGGTGTCTGGAAGCCTCACCTTCACCCCCAACTGTGACAGCTCTGATCCTGTAACTCTCAGCTTTTCCATCAGAATTCAGAGGACAATAATAGTAACTGTTTCCTTGTAAAGTGCTTAGAACTCAGAGGAGAAAAGGTGTCAGACAAGTGTAAAATGTTATTACTGGCACAGGCCAGAGAATGGAATGGAAAATCACCAGCGAAAAGTGGGAACTCAAGGGAAACCATTTGTCAGCTTCTCTGAACAAATGGATACAGGAAAAGGGGTCTCTCCACTACAGAAAGGCACACCCCAGGTCAGCCAGAAGGGCTGGAAGACAGGCAGGTGAGCCCAAAGGAAGTGTCTGTCCTGCTTTCCAACATCCACACTACTACATTCACTCAGTAGCCATACCTTCAACCCGAAAACCTGCTCCTCATTTGCATACCCTGGGGGAGACAGCTACCCAGATCAGGTACCCAGGGCTTCCAAGTAGCCATTTCAATCAGAACAGTAGCATTCCAGAGAAAAGGGACACCATAACTATCATCTGGAAGAACCAGTCCAGTTCCCAAACAGGACTGCAGTAGGCAGATCAAGCAAGCCAACTTGTGTGACATGTACTACAAGGTCAGATGATAGAATAGACTCCTACAGACATATAGATAATGCAACAGACAAAAGGAAATTTAAACTTTTTCTAATTAATACTCTCAGAAATTCAGGAAGACTCTACATTCATTAAAAAAAAAAAATCTTGGAAGAAATGTAATCCACCATTTCATGGCTCCAAAATAAATATCAGTAAAAGAATCCAAAGAGAAAGTCGGGAAATCTACCACAACATAGAACAGAAAGACAAAGTGAAGAAACTTCAGATTAAAATGACCCATATATCCTATTCGAATAAATATAAAAAAATACCATATAACATTTTAAAATACAAAGTATAAACACTGAAAGAGAAAATAGAATCACTGCAAATGAAGATAAGAATCAAACTGGCTACAGGATAAACAAATTGTTGGAAACATATACCATATTTCAATATAAGGAGACTTCATATAATAAGAATATCAATTCTTCCCAAACTTACCCAAATATCAGATTATTCTCCCTGACTCCTGCCAGCTAAAGCTTGTGTATGGACAGTAAGAAACTTCCATTCCTCTTTGAATCTGCGACCAGTACTGCAAAAGATCAGGGAACAGTTCAAAATTCACTCTAGTTGTGATAGTGGTGGAGATAGTGGTGGTGATGGAGATGGTGGTGATAGAGATGATGGTGGTGGTGATGGAGATGATAGTGGTGGTGATGGAGATAATGGTGATGGAGGTAATGGTGGTAGTCATGGAGATGGTGGTGGTGATGGAGATGGTGGTGGTAATGGAGGTGATGATGGTGATGGTGGTGATGAAGATGATAGTGGTGGTGATGGAGGTAATGGTAATGGAGGTAATGGTGGTAGTCATGGAGATGGTGGTGGTGATGGAGATTGTGGTGGTAATGAAGGTGGTGGTGGTGATGGAGATGGTGGTGGTGATGGAGATTGTGGTGGTGATGGAGATGGTGATAGAGATGGTGGTGGTGATGAAGATGATAGTGGTGGTGATGGAGATGGTGGTGATGGAAGTAATGGTGGTATTCATGGAGATGGTGGTGGTGATGGAGATGATGGTGGTGATGGGAGTGGTGGTGATGGAGATGGTGGTGATAATAGAGATGGTGGTGGTGGTGGTAGTGGTGGTGGTGGTGGTGATGGAGATTGTGGTGGTGATGGTGGTGGTGATGGAGATGATGGTATTGGTGGAGATTGTGGTGGTGATGGAGATGGTGGTGGTGATGGGAGCAGTGGTGGTGATGGAGATGGTGGTGGTCATGAAGATGGTGGTTGTGATGGAAATGGTGGTGGTCATGGAGATAGTGGTGATCATGGAGATGGTGATAGTGATGGTGGAATGGGAGTATCTAGTACCCAAACATGAAAAACACAGGGAGCAGAGTCAAGAAGATAGCCTCTTGGCAGTAAGCATCCAGGGACAATGACACTAGACTGTTCTCATGGTATTGTTTCACTCTGTTCTTGGTGCTCTGGCCTCCCTCTAATCTAATTTTTTCCCCCAAAGCTTGTTTCCAAACACCCCATCCTTTCACTAAGATATTTAGTATTCTTCTAATAAATTTCTTTTCTGCCCAAGTTAAATAAAGATGGTTTCTCTTCCTTGCAACTAAGAACACAAACTAGCACAAAGGCGTTTTCTAATCCTGAGTAAATGACA
This sequence comes from Craseonycteris thonglongyai, assembly GCA_004027555.1. NCBI lineage: Eukaryota > Metazoa > Chordata > Mammalia > Chiroptera > Craseonycteridae > Craseonycteris > Craseonycteris thonglongyai. The sequence continues at coordinate 85,604 of PVKE010001125.1, read as the reverse complement.
GACTTTTGTAAAGAAAATGTAAAACTTGAAATGTTATTTTAAAAATAAAGACTGACTAATTAAACCAAAAAAAGCTTTAAACAATCCAATAGAAAAAGAGGAAAATCCAAATTAGGTAACATAGCACATCATGAAGAAGAGGAACATATGATAATCATATGAAATGATGCTCAGTTTCCCTAGCAATCAAGTAACTCTAGATTAAAGCAAAAAAAATACCTCTTTTGCCCTTTCAATTAGCAAAAAAATGTAAGTGATAATAATATTCAATGTGCGACAGGAAGAAAATTAGTCTGTCTTACAAAGAATTGAAATAAGTAAGGATGGTTTTGACTGAAAAGTGCTATCTCCCAATATTTGAAGTGGGAATTCTTTTACTCAAAAAAAAAATGTTATTTCCAAGGATGTAGGGATTGCTCATTGGTTGGGCTCTTGCCTCACAATCTTGAGGTATGGGGTTCAATTTAACCCCAGCCCATGCAACCCCATATACTGAACAGTGGCACAACTGGTAACCACCAGATGGATCAACAGTGAAGGTTCTAACCTCACATATGGGAGCCCCGTGGCTCAGTTCCCACCCTGCATGGCCCATATCCACCTGTGTGGAATGAAACGATGTCACAAGGAATGATGTACAACTGTGGAGACTGCTCTGGGACCTCCCCCTTCATCTTTATTTCTCTCTCTCTCTCTCTTTCTCTCTCACCTTCTCTCAAAAAAAAAAGAAAGAAATATGTTACTTCCAAGTTTTTGTTCTTTAGAAATACTTTCATAAAACACGAAGATGTTACTGTCTGGATTATTCCTAAGAGTCAAAATTGTAGATGACCTAAATATCACCAATAGGGGAATAATTAAACAAAACATGAAAAACACAGGAGAAGTTAAAATTAGTTAAATTTATTCTACTGATCTAGAATACCCTTTGGTTTATTGTTTAATGGGGAAAAAATTGTGGTGAATGCCCTATGTGGTATTCATTTTCTCTTTAAATTTTTTATTTCAATTGCAAGGAGGTAGCTATGATCATGTTCATACTTTTTTTTTTTGACAGAGAGAGAGAGATACAGAGACAGAGAGAGAACTGAACTGAGGGAGCTCCCAGTTCAGCACATGGTTCCGCACTGGCCAGGGCCGGGATTCGATCCCTGGTCCCCGGCGCTGCAAAGTGAGCGCTTAACCCACTGAGCCATCCCGGCTTCCCCATGTTCATACTTATATACTTCTATAACAAGTAGTATTGTACTTAATGGGTCAAATGAGTATTGTACAATTTCTATATATGCACATGCAGCACATTCTAATAGAATATTGCTAGGAGGCTGCCTACATTTTGCAATTTCCAAAAAAAAATCACCTAAAAGTAGAAAGGAATTGGAGATGGCAGGAACATCCTTTTAGGCATAAACCACCCTTATCAGGTGTTATTATGAACCTGCTGGAAGTACTAAGATGGGTGTGGGCTGGACCTTCAGCTGTGTCCTGCAGGGGTGAGTGGTGGAGGGCTGGAGGAGGCTGAAGGGGTGCTTGGTTTTATCCTACAGCCCCAGGAAGATCCCTTTGGAGTCTAGGTCAAGTTAATGCGGAAACACTGAAAAGAATAATAGTCTCTTTCCTTAAGAAATTCCAAACCCTTAACGTTCCATCAGAGGAGTGATTATTAACTGAAAGGGAAGTCCCCATGCAATAGACAATATCACAGACAAATGAAACATGTTTATTTGACCCAGTGATTTCAGGAGACTGTGCTCGTAGCACATCCTGATGAACTACTACTAGGGATTGCCTGTACTTTGCAGCCTGCCTTCTTGATTTGTGGAGCCAAAGAAAATGATAGGAAGGGCCAAAAGAATTTTTTAGAGATTCAGATTTACTTTCCATTCCATTCTGTAAAGGTGAAAAGTCATGAATGCTTATGATGAGACTGAGTGCCACAAAAGAGCATCCATGCATCTGTGTCAGGGCATTTTTGTGATCAGAGGGGACTTTCATCCAGGGCAGGAACAAAGACCCATCAGGGGTGGCCTGAACTAGCTAACTATTTTATTCACAGCTGGGAGTTTACTGAGCAGGGCCCAGGGAGACCAGTGGAGGTGGTCCAGGAGCTGAGTGCCTGAAAAGTGATACATAGCCCCTGAAAAGTGATACATAGCCCCTGTTCCCAGTGGGTCAGCTTGCCTTTCAAAGAACCTGAAGAAGTTTCTTAAGAGAAGTGAGTGTTTTCATGAGTGAATGATCTGAATCTTCCCTAAGTTCAACACTCATACAAAGCCTGAGAGGAAATAGCCTCTGGAAGTTGTGGGATATAGTGAGCTGGGGAATGAGATGGATTCGGGTTCAAACCCTACTGTGTAACTGTAAGTTACTTCTCTGAACCTTGTTTCCCTCTTCCATGAAGTGGGCATGATTCCATCTTCTTCATAGGGCTGGTGTTCATATTAAATGCAATGAAGTGTAAGTGTGCTAGGGCTACCATAACAGAGTACCACGAACTGGGCATCTTGAACAACAGAAACTTACTTTCTCAAAGTTTCTGGGATGCCGGGATGGCTCATCAAGTTGAGCACTCACTTTGCATCCCCAGGGTTCAAGGATCGAATCCAGACCCAGGCCTCATGGACCATTATGCTGAACTGGAGTGTAGCCCCCAATTTAATTCTTGCCAGGGCAAGCTTCCCATATTGAAGTCCTCTGGTTCGGCCCCCAGCTCTCAAGGGTGAGCCTCCCATGAGGGAGGCTCCCAGCCTAGTTCCTGCCCTGCGTGACCCCCTGCCACCTGTGAGGAATGAAACTGATGACATGCAACTATGGAGACTGCTCTGGGCCCTCCCCCTTCTCTCTGTCTCTCTCCATCAAAAACAATAAAATAAATTAAAAAAAAAAAAAAAAGTTCTGTCAGTGGGAACCTGACTAAATAAAGGCCTGAAGCTTCGTCTCAGGAGGCTAGTGTTCTAGATGAAGGTGACAGTAGGTTGAGTTCCTCCTGAGGGCTGAGGGAAAATGTATTCCAACTCTGTCCTCCCCCCTGGCTTTTCTGGTGGTTTACTATCAATCTTTTGTTTGTCATCTTGTAGAGAAATCAACCCAAACTCTGCCTTAATTTTCACGTGGTATTTTTCCCATGTGTATGTCTGTCCCCATTTTATTTTTCTTTTTTATAAAGACACCAGTGTATTGAATTAGGGGACCACCTTAGCAATCTCATCTTAACTAATTACATCTGCAATAACCCTATTTCAAAATAAGGTAACATTCTGAGGTACTAGGGGTGAGGATTTCAACATATGAAGTTTTGGAGGATGTGATTCAAATCAAAACAAGTGTCAAATATAAAATTACTGGCATATCACAGTTCTTCAATAAATAATATTTATTATTGTCCAGACATCCTTGTCTTGCCAGTGCCTGTGTTTTAAGAGGCAATGAAGGTGGGAAAGGGGCCGCTTTGTCTGAGGCAGCAGCTCTGGGTCAGCGATGCTCACCCCACTCTGCTCTAGCCCTGCCTAAGTCCCCTCAATGAGGTCGTCCTGGTGTTCTGCCTCTGTGGTGGGCATAGCCTCTATCCCCTGCCTCAGGGACTCCTGTCTGCTGGCAAACCAGTGCCTTGCTGACACATGTTCAGATTCAAGAGCAGGCCTGCCTCTCCCCTCATCCTGTCACCAGCCACATTGCTGAGATCTGCCACTCCATCGTGTGCACCCTCAATCCAGCCAGCGTCTGGCAGGGAGCAGTCCATAGTAATCATTTGAAAGCTATAAGAATGAAGGACTGGCAGCTTCAATAACAAGAAACAGCCTGCTCAAATGCCTGCCTCCCACCCTCACATCCCTCCCTAGAAGCTCTGTCCATCACGTGCAAAGTGATCTTGTCTCTCTGGGCCCAGAAGCCCATAGGCCAAGCCACCAAGCCCTTGGCACAGATGATAATCCAAAACCTCTTAGAAATCTTTTGCTACTCAAAAAGGAACACAAAGACAAGAGTGTGCAGAACAGGGCCCACGTTAATCTCAATTCCCCTGGGAAACAGCAATATGTCGTTGGCAGCTCTTCACAAAGCAGAACACCGGAGAGAGCCCAGGGCTCTGGAGGCGAGGGGTTAAACCCTGGCTCCTGCTCTATCTACCCATGTGACTGCCAACTTGTCACTAAACCTTGGAGCCTCAAGACTCTCAAACACTAGACTAAGCATACCTTCCCATACTATAAGAACTCAGAAAAATAAAGACTGAAAAAAGTTCTAAAGGTCCGAGTTTGAACCAAAGTCTTTATTTTGCATGGATATTCCTGCAGTGTACACAGAGAAAAGTTTCCAAGTTGTCATACGTAATCCCAAGGACACATGGCCTCCCTGAGCACTGTGAGAAATGTTCTCACCTGCATTTTATTCAGTGATGTTGTAGACTGAATACGTCTCCCCAAAATTCATATGTCAAAGCCCTGACCCCCACTGTGTGATGGTATCTGGGGATAGGCTGGTATACTTGAGAGGTAATTAGGGTTAGATGAGCTCATGAGAGTGAGGCCCTCATGGTGGGATTAGTGCCCTTGTAAGAAGAGACAGCAGAGAGCTCGCTATTCCCGCTATACAGAGAAAGGCAGCTGCCTATCAGCCAGGACAAAGGTTCTCACCAGAACCCGGCCACTTTGGCACCTTGATTTCAGATTTCTGTCCTCCAGAAATGTGAGAAAATAAGTGTCTATTGTCTAAGTCACCCAGTCTATGGTATTTTGTTACAGCAGCCTAATCTGATTAATGCAAGGGGGGGGGGGGGAACCCAAGAAAATTTGAATTTATTTATAAAAAAATTATTTATTTATTCTTACATGTTTAAGCTTCAGTCACTTCAAAGTACGATCTATTTGATGTAAAACACCTACCGAGATCCTTTTTCCTCTGCTGTGAACAGTTTTTGAACTCATTGATTTTGATGGCTTTTAATGCTTCTGTCATTTTTTGTTTTGCCTCTTCCAGTTCAGCAAAACATTTCCTTTTGAAGACTCTTTTCATCCAGGGAAACACACACAAAAAAAGTTGGTAGGGGCAAGATCATGTAAATAGGGAGAGTGAGGCATGGGGTTCATGCAGGGTTTTTTTTTTTTTTGGTCAAAAACTACTGAACACTCAGTGCGGTGTGGGCAGGTGCGTTGTTATGCTGCACATTGTTCATGCAAATCACCCATCATGAAATGGACAAACACATTGAGTCTCCAAAAAAAAATTGCTGAAGCCAAACGCAGCCTCTCACAACAACATCAGCTGGTCCACTGATGCAGACGGTTCCTAGACACTCACCTAGCAGGGAAGCCTGTACTACAAGGGGCCCGCCCTCCAGAAGATAATTCCGTTTTTTTGGTTTTTGGTTTTTTATTTTTTTTGGGGGGTGGGGTGGGGTCCTTTCTCATACAATTAAGAAACTACTTCAGTTTCACTTTATTAAATATTCATTGACTCTGTTTTGTAACAGTCAACTGTATTTAAAAGCATTAAGAAAAGTGTAATTGTCTTTAAAGAATAGCTAAGAAATAAAACCAAAACAGCTATTTTTATTGTAATAGCTGAGTTGTCTAACATAATGCCATTGGCCACATATGGTTATTGAGCACTTGAAATGTGGTTATTCTAAACTGAAATGTGCTAAATGTAAATTACACATGGAGTTCAAAGACTTACTACAAAAAAAGAATGTAAAAGTAATAATTTTAATACTGATTACATGTTGAAATACTAATATTTTGAATTCATTGAGTTAAATAAAACACATTACTGGGATTAATATCCCCTGGTTTTCTCTTGTTTAATGTGGCTATGAGAAAATATAAAATTGCATATTTGGTTCATAGTTGTGGCTCACACTCTGTTTCTATTGGACAACGCTGGTCTAGAGTCTGAAGCATAGACAAAGCCTGGGCTTTTGAGGCAACAGCTCTGCACTCCAATCCAAACTCTGCCTTTACCAGCTTTATAGACATGGGCAAATGACTGAACCTCTGTGACCCTTGGTCTTTCCATCTTAACATGGAGATAAGACAGTATTTTACAGTGCTGTGGTTGGGACCCAGTAGACTCTGCTCCATAGAATGCCTAGCAGGAGTTTGTTACGTGGTAGAAACTCAATAAATATTCATTTCCAACTTCTTGGTTATAGGAAGAGAAAACCATGCTGTTGCCACTCTTAATCAGCACCAGCTGCAGTGGGGATGGTAGCTTTGCAAAGATGGAGTTCTGAGGAAAGCAACGAGAGTGAGCAGAAGTGAACCAACACAGAGAATGTTCTCAAGTTATGCTGTGTAGAGTGGAAAGTTGTATTGTGGGGAGGAAGACTTTATTTACATTTATCTGTTTGCATTTTGTTTTTTCTTTTTCTTTTCTTTTCTTTCTTTTTTTTTTTTTTGAGAGAGAGAGAGACAGAGACAGAGAGAGAACTGAACTGGGGGAGCTCCCCAGTTCAGCATATGGGTTCACACGGTTCAGGGCCGGGATTCGATCCTCGGTCCCCAGGGCTGCAAAGTGAGCGGTTAACCCACTGAGCCATCCCAGCTTCTCCTGCATTTCTTTAAAGCTTGCTCTACAGCAAGAAATGTGTTCTTGATAAGTAGAGAACTGTGACAGATCAATATTGGTGTTGTGTGTGTTACAAAGAAGTCACAGTAGCACAGAGCATGTTCTACTCCTATCCTTCCATCCCACACATACACTTAGAAGCTCTGTGTAGGTCCTCTCACCTCCAAAGTGGCAGGCATGGCTCTGTCTGGCCACAGCTCCAGGAACAATAGAGAACAATACTCATAGAGACTTGTATGAGAGAACCAGTCTCATAGAGCTAGTCTTTAAATATAACTGGGATGAAATACAATTAAGGTAAATTGAATATCTATGTGAAGAGAAGGGTCTTGTCTTGGCTTAGTTGCCCAGACATTCACAATAAAGACCTGGGGTGGGGGTGGTTAACTGATGGCGAGCTGAGTCCCCATGCTGTTCAATGCAGTAGGAGGAGTTGGGACACAACGTATTGGAACACGGATAGCAACAGTTTTCACATGAGTGGGTTTATCTGAAAAATTGTTTAGTTCTTCACACCACATCCTGAGGAGGAAATTAAAAAGTGGAGCTTGTCCTTATGGAATCTAAGCAGGTAGGAACCAGGATGTATGGAAACAATTGGAGGAATGTTGTCTGAAAAGAGACCTGGGGAGAAGCCTGGATGGCTCAGGGAGTTAAGCACTCACTTTGCAGCCCCGGGGACCAAGGATCACATCCCAGCCCTGGCCTGTGCAAGCCCATGTGCTGAATTGGGGTGTGCTTCCCACGCAGGAGGCCCCCAGTTCAGTTCTTGCCCCCCGGTTTGGACCCTGGCTTGAGGGAGCATGCCTCCCATGCGGGAGGCCCCCAGCCCAACTCCCAACCTGTGTGGCTCCCACCCACCTGTGTGGAATGGAATTATGACGTGCAACTATGGAGACTGCTCTGGGCCCTCCCCCTTCTCTCTGTCTCTCTGCCTCTCTCTCTCTCTCTCTCTCTCTCTCTCTCTCTCTCTCTATCTCTCTCTCTCTCTCTCTCTCTCTCTGTCAAAACAATAAAATAAAATAGAATACATCTTAAAGAAAAACAAGAGACCTGGGAAGCCTTCAAACCTTGGAATCACTGCACATGAAGAAAGTTCTAGCTTCACTTTGCTGGCCCCTTTGGGTGGGAGAGTGGCCAATGGGGGAACTTTCTGGGAGAGAGATGACTCACTCCCACAAAGAAGAGTACATTTATTTCCTATACCTATGCCCACCCTTATTCTTAAACAGATTTAAAACAAATGAAAGAAACGAGGTGGGGCCCAATGCAACAATAGAGCAGCTGCTTTGTTAGGCTGTGGACGCCGTGTCCCTGGAGACATCCTTATCGTTGAGCGAGAACCTCCAACCCAGGGCTGGGAAGTGCGAACACCACTCCTGATAGCAGTTGGGGTGTTTCCAGGAAGCTCAGAAGGCCTACCTGGACCTGCCCTCGGTGCCGTCAGCGCCAGCCCTACCTCAGTCATGCGTGCTTGATTACAAAGTTAGAAAGACGGTGTGGAACATTCTTCTCTCCTTAGTAAAGTTCACTTTCCCTGACCCTTTCCAGGCCTCAGTGACCTCAGGGTCCTGGCCCCACCATCAGGCGGAAAGGGACTTCCAATCGAACCTTCTCTCCAGTGCCCAAATACAAAGGAAAATTAAAGCCAAGAGTGGGAAATGCAGCGTCTGGCATGGAAGGAGGAGAGGTAAAGCAGGTTGGAAGAAGTCTCCAAGGTCCCACGTGGCCCGGGGTGGGGGACCCAGGCAGGGAGCCACAGGTCATGTGCTCTGTGGCCTGGATATTGTTTTCGCAGCTCGGCCTGGACTCAGGCCGGAGTGAGATCCGGGGATGGGCTTTTGTTTGGGCAGCGCGGGAGGTGCTTCCAGTGTTTTCAACTTGCAATTGCCTTTGGGGAACGGAAAAAAAAATGAGTCAGACGTAGTTCTTTGAACCGGGACCCCTGGCCTGAACTTTGAGGAGACAGGAAGGCGCTTCAGTTAGTCACTATTTCTGAGGGGCCATCATGCTGGGTAGCAAAGCCTACTCATGTATGAAAGACTCTATGGGCCTTTCCATGGGCGGGTATCAGCACACTCGGGCGCAACAGCTTGCAGTGGAATTATCCAAGTAAGGCTAGCCAAAAGCACCTTAGCCGGAATGTTCTTCAAGGCTTCCAAGACCACTGCTGTCCACAGTTCTGGACAAGAGAGGAGGGTAGAAGGAAGGGGGAGAGGGGAAGGGGCTCACAGAGAACCTTATGGTCAGACTCAAGCCAATCTGCTGGTCTAGGACAAGTGGACAAGTGTTTTGTGAGCAGAGAACTCTCATTGCTCCCTCTGGGCACATGGAAGGTAGAATCCTAAGGTTGGCTGTTTAAACAAGAGATCAAGAACCCTAAAGTGTTTAGACCCTTTGAAGTAACAGCTGCACTTTGGGCACTCGCTCTAAAGAATTGATCCCAGATTTTAAAAATAAACCACCAAAAGAGGGTCATTGTACTATTATTTATAACAAAGTTAAAATGGACTAATTAACCAACAATAGGAGATTGGCCAATTAACCTAATGTATGCCCTCAGCTACTACTTGCGATATTTAGAAAAAATATATAATCACATGGGAATATGTTTATGTTTTTCAATAAAAAATATAAAATCATGATGTGAAAGTGCACAACTGTACACTGTGTAAAAGAACAAAAGACACAGGAAAAGTCACAAAATGTAAGGTCCCAACATTGAAATTAACACTGTGTGATAGGCATGAGGATTACATTTTATTTTGTTTTTGATGTATTTCAAACTGCTTGTGATGAACAGATGTTTGATAATTGTTTTGATGTTTTACAAAGTAACTTCAACTTTAAAGTAAATTGGCAACCCTTCCTTGCCTTGTAAGTGGCCCCATGGGAGGTAACAGAAAAGAAGTTTTCAATGCAGGAGGCTTCTGTGTTGATGGGATTCAATTAAATTTGAAGACATACAATTCATAGCAAGTTGCCTGAGGATGAAGAGGCTGGTTCCACAACGTGGCCACTGGTGGGAGCTTCACCCTGTGCTCCCCCACAGGAACCCTTGTAAGCCCCCAGAGAAACCTGACTATCCTCCAGAAAGAAGTCTCAGTCCCCCATGGAGCTAAAGAGAGGGGACATGTATCCTCCTGGGTGCCCCTGACAGAACCCATGGGTGAGCAAACCCGGTGAGTAGACTGACCATGTGTCCTTAGTCCCCTGACTCATAACTCTATCTCCTCTTCTTACATTGATAGTCACAGAATGAACAAATTCCTAACACTGCCCATGAGTCTGTCCCAGAACAGAGAGACACAATTGCCACTTGTGTCCCATTTATGGACCCCAGAGACCCTCTGGACTGGCCTTCATCATGCCAGAGGAGTAATGAGAAGACTCGGGTGGCAGAACGCAGCACATGTTTCTTCGTCACCACTGTTGTTATCCTGTTATCCCTACAAAAGGAGGATGTTTTTGTCTTTCAATCCAGTGCTTCCGGACCCTACAGATTTGTGCAAAGATAGTGTTGTGGTCCCCAAAGAGTATCTGTCTCCTAAGGGGGTAAGAACAATCATTAAAGTGATAAGCTATAAAAATCTCATACTGATCAATATGAACACTCAAATATTTTCAAATGGGACAGCTAAAGATTTTGACAAAGGCTGGGACCACTTGGACCAGAGGTCATTAAAGATAACGAGTCTATACACTACGCACTTGCCCTCTTACAGGTGGGAAACTGAGGTTGGAAGAGAGAGGAAGTGGCTGGCCCAAATTACTGGCAGAACCTGGACGAGGTCTAAAATCCCATTCTTCTATTGGCATCCTGGTGCCCTAAGAACCACTTCCCCTGTGATGCAGTCAGTCAGGAAAAAGACCCAGGTAACACAGGTATTTGGGACATCAAGTATCACTTCTGGTTGGTGGAATCTTTCTAGAATCCCTGGGCTCTCCAGAGCTCAAATAATGCCCATATTCTACCTGCAACCTTTGTCATCAGCTGCTATCCATTGCTAGCTGGTGGGCTACCTCCACTCTTCCCCCACCATTTCATGGCACATAAAGGAACAGAGCTCCTTGTTCCTCCCTGTTGTCCTCTGTGATATTCAGACCAGTGGTCCCCACATGAAAGCAAAACTATCTTCTGCCTGAAATTTCCCGGTGGCCTCAGAATTTAAATGTTGACTCTGATCTGCCTCCACTCCTGAGCCATGGGTGGAACAGCTAGAGAGACCCTGCCTAGTGCAACCTCAGTAGACTCTGCCCTGCTGTATATACTTAGGTGGGTCACAGGGCTGTGACTAAGCCATGTAACAAACCTCACCATGGTAGTGCTTGAGAATCACAGGTTACATGTTCCTCAGGGAAGGAAAGCAGCGGAGACTGACCACCTGCCATATGCTGGGTAGATTGGGAAGGGGCGGTCTGAATATCTCCACTTCATTACTGGGGAAACTGGTACTCGGAGAGGTGTGGGACTTGGTGAAACTCACCTAGTCAGCATGTGATGGGGCCAGGATCCAAAACCCAGAGTAAGTACCTTCAAGTCCCATCCTGCCTCCCTAGCTGGCTGCTTCCAGAAGCTTATTTGACCATGGTGCCACTGTCCCCATATTGGGGAGAAAATTGAAGTTCAGGGAAACGATGAGGTATCGACTTCCATCAAAGATAGTGGGTAGAAGTGGTTTTATGTCCACTTATTCCCCAAGATTCAAGTAAAATGTCCAAAAGGAATACACATCATAAACCTACAAGGGAAAAAAGAAAAGGAGACAGCAGGTTAGAGATCTCAGCAGAATTTGGGGAAGTCAGAAAGGTGGAAGCTAAGCTTACAGTAAAGGAGACAATAAACATTTATTTATTTATTTATTTATAATTGTTTTTTGACAGAGAGGGAGAGAGAGAGATACAGAGACAGAGAAAGAACTGAACTGGGGGAGCTCCCAGTTCAGCACATGGTTCCGCATGGGCCGGGGCCGGGATTCGATCCTCGGTCCCCGGCGCTGCAAAGTGAGCGCTTAACCCACTGAGCCATCCCGGCTTCCTCAAAGGAGACAATAAGAAAGCAGAGGATTTATCCCAGTAAAACACGGGAATTGGAGAGCTCAGGAACTACGAAGGGAAGGATAAAAAGTGGCTGAACACAGAGGTGTGGTGCGAAGTCTGGATAAGGATGATTATATTCCCCCCCTCTCTCCCCACTCAGAACAGCCAGATGCGTTCCCTCCTAGAACCCTCCGAATGCACATGGTTCCTTTCTAGATAAAATGGAGAGAAGAAGCTCTGAACTCAGGGATAGAGTTACTGCTAAGGACTCAGGTGAGGCATCTACTGAAAAGAAGGATATGGTAAACTTCTGGGGATGAACCTTCATATCCTCAGCTTATTCTCCCCCTTTATTTCTTCACCAACCTCTCTCAATAGGAAAGACGGGAGAGCTCCTGCTCTGCCCATGAGAAATGAACTGACATTTGGGTCTCCCAATGGAATGGCCAGGTCCCCACGTCCTCACCCTACTTGGAAGGCCCTCAACCGACCAGCTCCAGCCCTCACACTCTCATACACCTTGCCCCCAGGGTTTCCAGTTCATTCTAGTGCCTCAGTCTAGATTCTATTTTTTTAAAGGTTTATTTTATTGTTTTTGAGAGAGACAGAGAGAAGGGGGAGGCCCCAGAGCAGTCTCCATAGTTGTACGTCATCAGTTTTCGGCACAGTTTCATTCCACACAGGTGGGTGGGGGCCACACAGGGCGGGAACTGGTCTGGGGACCTCCCGCATGGGAAGCACACCCCAGTTCAGCATATGAGTTCACACAGACCAGGACCGGGATTTGATCCTCAGTCCCCTCAGCTACAAAGCCAGCTTTCCCTGGATTCAAGTTTTATATTCTGTTTTGAATTTGGAAAGACAAATTGAGTTCATCAAATGCCCCAGTTCCAGTGTATTGGCACCACGGGTCCCTTCAAATGCCTCTTTCACTTCCCCCTCTGGCCTCAAGCCAGAAACAGCATTCTGATGTGTTTAACAAGCCCCATCAGGTCTTTCCTCTACAGAAAGGACCCTGACCTCCCTGCCATTGTCACACTGTCCTAGATGGCCCTGCTTCTGCCTTCCTGGAGCCCACTCTACTGGAAATGGCCTTGTACATTGTCTGCTTAGCTCCACTAAGGACGCTGCTGCTTGTTTCTTAGTCCCCTGGGCCTAGAACAGGCACTGGCAGGGAAGGGGTGGAGGAAGCTGGCTGAATGGACCAATGATACCCTCCTGCTCCAAAATGTGTGTGGCCCTGAAGCTCTCTTCACTCCCAGACTGAAGGGAGGCTACCCTCTGACCAGCCGTCCACCCACTCAGCCTGCCACAGACTAGCTGTCTCGTGAACAAATGGAAACAAGCATCTCAGGAAGGGAGAGCCACGGAGGGGAAGGCCTGGACCCCTGTTCTATGGCTAAGTCTGGGAGTACAGTCCCCAGGGTGGGCCTGCTAGAGTAGCCTGGTGGCTTCTGCTGTTAGGGGAGGTCTAGCTGGGAGCACAGAGCCAGCCAATCGCTACCTACTAGTCCTGTGAGGCTCAGATCTGCCTGGCCGCATCATAAACCCCGACGAAGTACATAAAAGCCTCTGGCTGGCCTGCGGATGCCTCTGTTGCTCCAAAGACCCTGACAGGCCCCCACAATAAACGGTGAAGTTCTGGGATGCAGCAACACGAGGCTGCACAGGGTCCTCAGATGCCTGAGAACTCAGCAGCTTGAGGCCCCCCCACCTGGCTACCCTCACTCTGAGGCAGAAGAGACCTGGCACCATGAGAAGGAGTTAAGGAATGATGGTTACTTTTCAGGATGCACCAGCAATGTGCATAGTACACCAAACACAGACGCTGCGCTTGTGGAGTTGAAGGTCATCCAAGGTCACACAGTCAGGCAAACAAGCTAGTCCTGCACCCCTTGCTGTTTGCTGACACAGCCACTCTTGCTGCCTGATCCATGGACCAGGCTTCTGAGAACTCTCTCCTCAGTGAGAGCAGAGAGACGTCTCCAGCTCCCAGTTCCTGCTAGGGCAGTGGGCTGGATGGCAAGAGCAGACCTGTGTCACTGCCCTGCTGCAGGGTGGGCCCACGCCCTATGCCTCTGCCCATGAACAGCCCCTGGGTTCCTCTGAGCTGCCCTATAAGGTCTGTCTCTGCTTCAGCAGATGCCACATGCCTCTTCCTTCTCTCCCAGTGGCCTCAGTGGTCGGGTGGCTGTGATTGTTTGAAAGGTGTATAAGGGCCAAGGGTACCTTTGCCTGCCACCTAACCAAGCCAGCTGCACATCCTGGGAAGACCAGGCCTAGTCCTCTTTCTGCCTCGTGCACTCCGCACCCTTGGTCTGGAAAGCCTTCCTTCCTCTTTCCCTGCACTGCTTCCCTCTTGGCCCAGTCACCACCTCCTCCGGGAAGTCCATCCTTCCTGGGCTTCTCCACCTGGGCCAGTTAGGGCCTCCCAGGGAGATTTCCACCATCGCCCCTTGCCCCACACCTTCCTCTCTATCACCATCATACCCCCCTTCCCCCCCCCCACACACACACTTTGTTCTCAGTGTCTCGAAGCTGCCACATTCCCTGTAGCCTTGGGTGTTGCTGCTCTTTGTGTATGCATCCCCAGAACTACCTACCCCAGTGCTCAGCTCATTGTGAGCCCTCAAGAAACATTGTCAAATAAATGTGGAAAATAAAAAAAAAACAATTCTAAATCCCACTGGGTACATGATTCCAAAGGGCGCTGTGAACCAGGCTGTAGTGGGGGCTGGACCAGGGTCTCCCTGAGCTGCTCTTGAGGGGTGTTCTGGCAACTGCTCCCACTTCCCACCATCTGTGTGTAGGATCAGCACTCTCAGCCTTCCAACCTGACCCCACGCTGACAGAGTGCTGCCCAGGAGTGGCAGGACGAGAGGGGGCGGGGCCAGGGCAGCCTGGCTGCTCAGCGACCTGTGAACGCCCCAGAGCCAGTTCAGGGTGCAGGGATGCAGAGAAGACAGCCAGACACGCAGCGATAGGGCTTCCTATGCCATAAGTCTGTGTGGCTGTCCCTTGCCCAACACAGCCCTACTAGAGAGCTCCATGGAGAGTCACAGCAGCTGGTATTTTCCGTCAACCCGAAAGCAAGTCCCCTCACTCCACCAGGAAGAACTGATGTACTGGTTTGGAGGAGGAAACATGGCGGAGGAGGTCAGGTTATTCCCGCCTCCAGTAAAATTTAAGCTAGAAATCAGAGCTCGCCCACCTCACCTTACATGGCGGCCCAGAGAAAACCCAGCCAGACCAAACAGGCAGGTGTAACAATGTATAATAGCAAAAGTGAAATAAAATAAGCAACACAGGAAGGAACTATCATTGACTATAAAAGGGGGACGTCACAAGGCTTAGAAGTATCAATAGTGCCAGAAAAATCAGCCTTGATTTTATTAAAAATGTAAAACTTGATCCTTTTTCTTTTTGACTAGACTTTGTTCTTTTTTTTTATTTTATTGTTAAATTTATTGGGGTGACATTGATTGGTAACAATTAGATAGTTTCCGGATGTGCAAGTCCACATCACATCACCTATGCATTGCATTATGTGCTCACCACCCAGAATCAGCTCCCCTTCCATCACCATATATCCAGTGTTCACTTTTAAAAAATAAGTCACTAAGTAATGTTACTTTTTTTATTAGCTTAAAATATACAGAAAAGCTCTATAAATATTGGTCAAAAAATTTCACTCCTGGAAAT
This sequence comes from Craseonycteris thonglongyai, assembly GCA_004027555.1. Classification (NCBI taxonomy): domain Eukaryota; kingdom Metazoa; phylum Chordata; class Mammalia; order Chiroptera; family Craseonycteridae; genus Craseonycteris; species Craseonycteris thonglongyai. The sequence continues at coordinate 70,298 of PVKE010001125.1, read as the reverse complement.
CTGTTATTTGATATTATATATATAGCAAATTATTTGCCAAAGCTGCAATGATTCTAAATATGGAAAAATATTAATTGCACAAAGATGTTTCTGCTGGTATTGTTTCATAATAGAAAAAATTGGAATAATCAGTAAGAGAAGATAGGTTAACTGAACTATGGTAAAGCTAACCATCAAAGAAATATGCAGTTAATTGAAATGTGATTTTGAAACTGTTTTATAATGTAAAGAAATGCTTATTTCCAATGTTCTGTGACAAAATGGAAATCCAAATATGTGAACAGAAATGGATCTCAACTCTGTGAAAGTAAAAGACATTCAGAATAAGAGTAGAAGAGAATTGAACAACCTATTGAGAATGAGTTTGGGTGATACAAATATAAAAAACTTTTTTGCCTCTGATTTTTGTATTTTTGACATTCTTCAGTTACTTTTAGGTGTAATTATGATAAAGCAGTTACCCCTTTTCAGCAAAGCTAGAATGAGTCTGCCTGTGTCAGTGATTCTGCTTTACCGTCTGATGCTGGGCTGACGCGGGGAGTGTGGGAGATCAATACAACCCTGAGCTCAGGGTTCTTGGTCATAGAAGGTGCCCTGATGAGCAGGGATAGGCACTAAAATCATGCACAAACGTGGGCAAAAGGAAACACTAAGCCACACATAGTCACACATATTGAGAAGCACTACATCTGATGAATTTTACCTGCAGTAGGCAAATTTAATAAATACTAGAATTCTGGGTTGGGTAAAAACAAATGCTCACAAAACAGAAAACCAGGGGAAAACTCCTAATGGCTTACCAACTATCTTATAGAGGGTGATTCTATACCCTCTATACCACATAACATGTTAATTTGGAGGTGCTGGGATAGCTCAGTGGTTGAGTGCTTGCTTCACAATCACAAGGACCAGGGTTCAATTCCTGGCTCTGACCCACCCATGCAAACCTATATGCTGAACTGTAGTGTAACTGGTAGCCTCTGGGATGGCTTGGTGGTGAAGGTTCTCACCTCCCATGTGGGAGGCCCCCAGTTCAGTTCCCACCCCGAATGAAACCATGTCACAACTAATGATGTACAACTACGGAGGCTGCTCTGGGCCCTCCCCTGTTTTCTTTCTCTCTCTTTCTCTCTCTCTCTCTCTCTCTCTCTCTCTCTCTCTCTCTCTCTCTCTCTCCTCCTTCTTTCTCCCTCATTACTTCTCTAAACAATAAAATAGATCTTAAAATAAAATGAAGTGTTAATTTGATGAATTTGAAGCAAAAGCACCCTTGGGCAAACTGGCACTAGAAGAAAGAACGGTGCATCTAGTTTGCATTGAGGGGATTTGGCTGATTTACCTGTCTGTCAGATCAGCCGTGGCAGTAGGAAATGGCAGGGCCTGAGGGCCTTGCATCCTGCTGTCACCTGCTGCCTCCACACCCTCAGCAGGCACCATGCAAGTGAGGAGGACAGGAGGTCTATAGCCCGAGTCCTTCCCGGAAAGCAAGTGAGGGGGATGGTGGTGAGCAGAGGAAGCTCCTCATTACTTTCCTCCTGGGACCCCCAGGCTCAGTCTCTCCCCAGTCAAGTCTCCAAGCCCCTCTTGATGCAGCCCCTCCCTCCTGGCAAGTCCCTCCACGGCTCCCAAGTCCATAGACGACACCAACCTGTCCTGAATGCAGCTCTTCCCATCCCGCATGACCCAGTGCTGGACATGGAGTCCAGCCACCAAACCGTTTCCTCTTCCCTGAAAAGAGCTAAACGTCAGGGAAGAACTTCAATGGCTGTTACCAGGAATAGAGGAAATCCTCACGAGGCAGCCCCTGGAATCAAGAGGAGGAGGGAGGGGTGTGGCCAGGGCGTGGCCAGGCGGGAGGCTTGCATGGCCCCCTGATAACACAGCAGGAAGGGCGTGAAAGCAGAAGGGGCAGCTGAGGGTGGGCGGTTTCCATGTGCAAGTTTGCTCCAGGTTCAGCAGGCCCAAGTGAGCGCGAGCATGAACACAGCCGAAGCCAGCACTTGGGTGTGGGGGGTGGCAGGGCTTGGCCACACCCTTACAGCAGGACCTGGAACCCCTAGGATGGGCCAAAGCAGGGAAAGCTACAGCTGAGTCTAGCACACATGGAAGGATGTCAGAGTGTGGGGCTGTCCCTGGGCTCTTAACATAGCAGGCCATGGGCCTGGTGCCCATGGGACCGCCTGGGGACGTCGGAAAGCTAGAAATGGAGTCCTGTGAGGACACCAGTCCTGTGAAAGGAGCAGGGTGGAGGAAGCAACCAGAATTGACAGCCCCTGTAGTATTCACTGCAGAGTTTGTTTGCCCAGGACTGAGCGAAGTAGGACTTTCAGTGTTAAAATCGGGCAAGTCCCGGGTCAATCACACAAAGCTTGGTCACTCTAGTCCTGCAATGAGCCAAAAACAGTAAATGGTGTCTTAATTGTTTTACTCTTCACAAGCACCCTGTGAGGTAGGGTCCTTTTAACCTGCATTTTACAGAAGAAGAAATGTAGCTTGCCATGTTTTCACACCTGCTCTAGGATGAAGGTGGGGGACAGACCTTGGTTCATAGGTAAGGTGACCAGATTTTAACATTGGTAAAGCGGGACACCATTGACCGGAGGGGAGGAAGTTCTTGATTAAAAATTTGGTCTATCTCCCACCGTTCCCTAGCTTGTCGTGCATTCTTTCCAAAAATCGGGACTTTTTTAAAATGCCGTGGGACGTGGAACAAATTGTTAAAAATCGGGACTGTCCCTCCAAAAGCGGGACGTCTGGTCACCCTATTCATAGGTCCCAATGTGGTCTCTTTTCAGTGGGTCATTGAGGGTGCTTCCTCAGTGGCCAGGGACTTAAACAGCGCACACTGAGGTCTACGCTTGCCAGATGTGATTGAAAGGCAGTCAGTCAGACCAGATAGGCAGGCCCACGAAGAAATTGCAGACAGGTGGACTGACCCCAGAAGTGAGGCAAGCATGGGGGCCTCAGGCAGCCAGGGAAGGAGACAGAGGGCAGGGCCTCTTCCAGGGTCTTCAAGGTGTGAAGGGGCTCCGCCAACAGCCTGAATCCACTGCACCACTTGCCTGGGTCAGGACAGAGACCCAAATCTGCAATGCACTGTGCTGGGTCCACAGTGGGGATGGATGTGGGCTTCTACCATCAGGGGCAGAAGCAGGAAGGTCATGACATAGCTTTGCCCATGACCTTCTGACAGAACATGAACCTGCCAGTGCTCCCTAGAGTCTGACCTATTCAAAGCAGGAAGTAAGATGGAGAAGGGCCACAGGAAAAGGGGAAAATGTCAACAAGAAACCAAGTAGATTCCAGGAGGGCAATACCATGAGTCCTTCTGGACTGAAGAATACCAATTTGGAGACACACACCACAGAGTGGAGTGCATTCGCAAAGGTGCCAAGGGGTTGGGGACTGACTAAACTCCCAGGGATAAACAACAGATGATGAGACAAGAGAGTGAGAAAAAATGTTTCTTTTTAAATCATGCTATAGTAATAATCAAGACTGGTTTCACAAAAACAATGTACAGTGTACTAGACATTTATCACATAATGTACCCCAAAGAGCACACCCTTCATTTGAAAAAAGACTCACCTCTTCATCACCAGAAACCAGTCAGATAACCCTCCCTTAGGCCTCCCTATTGGGCCTGTCTCAGAGTTGGGCACCTGATTGGATCAGGCCAATCAAGTCCTCCACTGGAGGTCTCATCCTGGGCCTGGGGGGAGTCATGTCTTTCCTCATAGACCATAAGCTGTGAAGGACAGAGCCCTGAGCAGCGGGGCCCATACCGCTCCATTCCATTCTCTCCACTATTCTGACAAATCGGGTATGAAGCTGATACTTGTGGATGAAAAATCTGGGTTTTATGGAAAGTAACAACCCAGGGTGATCTGATCATAAATCCCTAAATGGGTCATGGTGAGTAGTCATGCCCCAGGCATATAACTTTCTAGTAAAAGGCTTATCTTTGCAAGTTCTGCTATTGTACGGTGCATCTAGGTTAATCACCTTTGAAATAACCACCCTCAAGAGAGCACAATATTGTTAATCATCCTGTAATTCCATCTGTCCATGTCTTGCTTCTCCCACCTCCATGTAATCTTCCTTAAATTTCCTTCTTAATATTCAGTGAATACAAGAAGCTTCGAAACTGTTAGTCTCTGGCGCATTTGAGAGCTTGCTTTCCAGGATATGTCATGAGTTTGGCTCAAATAAACTCGTAAAAACTCTCTACAGGTTTGAATGTTTCTTGCACTGACATATTAGTACTTAAGGCATAAAGAAAACATCGACACTAGAAGCTGACAAACTGCAGTTTATGCGCTAAATTCAGCTCCAACCTAGTTTTATAAATAAAGTTTTATTGGTATATAGCCATGCCCATTTGTTTACATAGTGTCTATGACTGCTTTCACAGGCAGAGTTGAGATCATATGAGCCACAAAGCCTAAAATATTTACTATCTAGTCCTTTATGGAAAAAAAATAAATAAATAATTGCCTGCTCTTGGTCCAGATGGTAACCAGAATGTTAATAGTGTCATTTATATATTATTCTCATTTTTTATAATAGCCAAGTTACTATTTACATAAGTTGTATTAATAGTTACCATTAAAGCTGTTTTTATTTTGAAGAGGAAGGAAAGGAGGAAGGGAAGAGGTTAAGAGGGAGAGGGGAGAGGAGTGAGGAGGGGGACACTCAATGCTGAACATCCCAGGTGGAGTTTTCCCAAAGGCTGGCTGCACCCACACTCTGGGCAGCTTGCTCATCCAAGCCTTCCTTCTCAGTTGTGCTAGCTAGACTGTGGTTTCTATCAAAGATGCCTGAGTAGATCATGGAGGATTTGCAAATCCTTCTAAAACCAGAGGGAACTACCAAGGTGCCCAGAGCTAGCCATTTCTGGAACCTTGTGATCAAAGGCTCAGAGAGGAAGTAAGAGGAAATTAGGGGGCAAGGAGATGCAAGTAATTGGAGAAGTATCACCCACACACCCCAGGGTCTCCCTCTGCACTCCCACAGTCCTAGAGCAGATGCCTTTTGTTCCCTGAGCTCCTCCGTGGGACACTCATCAGCCACTGTCCCCCCGGGAGCTGCCAGTGTATGGGGGAAGGGGTACAGGCAGGAATACCTCTACAGGGGGTCCTCTGAAACAGTTCCGTTCTTAGGGTAAAATAAGAAGGGTTTCAGAGGCACCGGAGTTTCTGAGAGGACTTCTGGGGCAAGATGGAACTTGACCTTGAGATTTGAAGAGTGAGAACTGAGAAAAGATTGCACAGGTGGGTGTGGGGTAGGGGGACATGTCAGGCTGAAGGGACAGCTAAGAGAAAGTCTGTGCTTGGGAGAATAAAGAGCAAAGTCAGGAAGTGAGAAGCAAACCTGCTGTGCCAACAAGAGAGGGTGAAGAGGAAAGGGGGAGCTGGTGGGCAGGGCTAACTTGTGAAGACCTTTTGTGTGTGTTATACCAAGATTTAGGGAAGCCAGTAACGTCTTATAATCAAGAGAGTGTCAGGGTCAGCTCTAGCATTAGAAAAATCGATCCTCTGTTGTCTGTGAAAAGACAGGAGTCAAAGAGTAAGACTCAGAGGGGGACAAGTAGCACAGGATGACAAATCTGGGATAAAAAGATGCCTATGTACATGGGCAAGGGCAGATAGGAGATATTTAGGAGACACGCTTTACAGGAACATTTTAGTATGTGGTTAAAGAGGGGAGGGGAAGAGACAGCAATGAACCCGAGGCTTCAAGCCCGAATACCTGGTCTCATCCATCACAGGAGGACAAGCAGGTGAGGACAAATCATGAGACTCAAGAATACGTTTGTACTCTAGGATCTGAAGGGACACGCTGGCCTGTGATGCAGACCTTGGTCTGGGTGAACATGCAGAGCTATGAAGTGAATGGAAACATCCATAAAGGAGGGTGACCAGACGTCCCGCTTTTGGCGGGACAGTTCCAATTTTTAACAATTTGTCCCGTGTCCCGTGGCGTTTTAAAAAGTCCCAATTTTTGGAAAGAATGCACGACAAGCTAGGGAACGGCGGGAGATAGACCAAATTTTTAATCAAGAACCCCATCCCTCTGGTCAACGGTGTCCCGATTTACCAATGTTAAAATCTGGTCACCTTATGCATAAAGACAAGTAGAGGAAGCAGAAGCCAGAGCTCAGAATTTAGAAAGAAACTGAGGCCTGGGGCCCCGCAGCCCAGAAGAAATTGAATCCTGCCCATAACCTCGTGAGGGAGCTCTGAAGGAGAGCCTGCTCTACTTGAACCTTGAGATGACTGTGGTCCAATCCCACTTCCTGTTTGACTGCAGTCTTGAGAAAGACCCTTAACTAAGCCACATTCAGATCGCTGACTCACAGAAACTATGAGATAAGCATGTATTGTTTTAAGCCACTGTAAGTTTTGGGGTAATCTGCTACATAGCAATAGAGAACTAATACACACACCTTCCCTCCCCTCATGTCTTTATCTCTGCCTTCCCCTCTTCATCCCCACCTTGGCCCAGGTCCCTTCTGTTAGAGATGGATCTCTCTGTGTTACAGAGAACATGATAGCATCAGCCAGGTCTGGCCCTATATCATTCCAGTTGAGCAACCTGAACAAAGAGCCTTTGCCCAGCAAATCTGATTAGAAAATTCCTAGGGAACAGTGACTGGCCGGCTTGGGATTCCTCCTTGGGCTGCATTGTGACCAGGACAAGTATCGGAACGGGCGAGGTCATGAACCTAATACACTGGTATAGCCAGAGGGCAGCCTCTCTGGCAGGCAGCCACACCGAGCCATGTGTATAGTTTGGGTGGGAGGTGAGAGGGTGAAAGAGAGTGTTGTTTCAGTAAAAGGGGGTGGAAACCACACCTGGCAGACAAAACAACAGATGTCCACGGCAGGGGTCTTAGTTTCCTCAGGGGTGTAGATGCTGGGTCATCCACCCAGGAAAGGGAAGCTGGGCAGATGTGGAGCTGGGGGTGGTAGAGACAGCGTGAGAGAGCAGCTGAGAGAAGCAGTAAGCAGATGCTGGAGTGGGGCTGGTGAAGTCAGGCAGGGAGTGGCCTGGGCCTGGAGCAGGGGTCTGGGAAAAGCAGGGCCAGGTCACGCAGGTGGCCTGAGGGAGGCCCAGTGCTGCTCATTAGAGGGGGGATAGAGTGGTGGAGGGTGGGGTGGAGGGCCAGGCCTTTCAGAGTGCTGAAGTCAGAGGTCAAAGATGAAGGACTGGCTGGAGCAGTGAAGGAGCGGGGCCCTGCCCTAAAGTCAGCAGGTCCATGAGGGGCAGCAGGTCCATTCCAGACCCAGCTCATATCTTGTGGGAAGGTGGGGATGGGGAGAGGGGAGTGACCAGCAGCTGCAGTCAGAAAAGAGAGACAAGATGGTGATGCCTCCCAGGGAATGACCCAGATGTGGGATGCACTGAGCAGCAGCAGTAGGGGGCCAGGCTCAGAGAGATGCCCCGGGAATACCCAGAAGATCAAGGGCCATACTGTGGCCTGTTGCTCATTTGCACCACATGAGGTGAGGGGGCAATTCACAGGAGGCTGCAGACACTTTCTCTTCCTACTCATCACATTCCCTGCAGGAAAAGTCCCACCTCTGAGGACAGGGCACATGGGCCAGAAGTGGATGACCATGGACTCATTCAGCTTGTTCACTCATTCAGCTGCTGTTTGCTGAGGATGCTGTGTGGGTTTGCTATTGCTGCGTAACAAAGTTCCACAAATTTAGTGGCTTAAAATAACACTCTTCATGACCACACAGCTTCTGTGGGGTGGAGGCTGGTGTGGCTTAGCTGGGTCCTCCAATCAGAGCCACTACATAGGTGATGGCCCAACTATAGTCTTTTCTGGAACTTGAAGTGCTCTTCCCTGCTCCTTGTGGTTGAGGAATGGAAGACTATGTGGTCCCTCAAGGGCCCTGTCACAACATGGCAGCTGACTTCTTCAAGACCAGCAGGAGGCACTCTCCTCATGAAGGGCCACGCCTTCTTTTAAAGGCTTTCACCTAAGTCAGCCCCACTCATAACACTCTCCTTTTTGATTATCTCAAAATCAACCAATTTCAGGCCTGCATTGCACATGCAAAATCCCTTCAGCTTTACCATGTAATGTAAGGTAATTAAAGAAATGCCATCCATCATACTCAACGGTCCCACTCTCATTCAAGGTGTGGGATTTTATAGGGCATGCGTACTAGAGGTGGGATTTCGGGGCCATCTTAGAATTCTGCCCACTGCACCTACCTGGGTCTTGGCCATGCTGGGCGCTAGAGTTACAACAGAAGGTCAGAGAAAGACCCAGCACTCCAGGCCCTCAAGGGTCAGCTGCAGAATCAGACATGGAGACAGATCATCCCACAGAGTGAGACACGTTCCATGAGGAGGAATGAATAACTCTGCTTAACACAGGGTCAGGGGGCTTCATAAAGCAGTGGCACTGGGGGCTGGTTCTTGCACAGTGCTTACTCGCCTGATGTAGAGAGGGTCTGTCCAGGCAGAAGAAATTGCGGGGCTAGGTTTCTCCCATGTTACCATTCTCTGTTAACCGCCTTCACAGCTTCTGCCATAACTATCATTGCTTAGTACAGTAAATTGTCAGTTAACCTAACCCATAAGGATTGGTAGATGCCAGATAAATGTATAACAATTTCTGGTTTCTTGAAGTTTACTATTATAAATAGGCCCAATTAATACTATACCCCACAGTATACTATACCATACCATTAACTCTGTATTGTCTTGATATTAATATTAAAATACAGTAGTTAAAAGCAAATTAAGACAAAGACAATGTAACACAGTCTTATTATAAAAAACAGCTTTGTGAATGCACTTAGTTAAATGACAGTCAAACTTTTCAACTTAATGAACTTCACTAACATAATTTTTAACATTAAGTAGCTTAGAAAAACACAATCTACACTTAAACTGTTACCATAGGGGTAGAGAGTTTACTGGGTGGACATTGCATCACGATCATCAGGAGCTGATGATGCAGCTAGGACAGGATCAGAAGTGGATGTGGGTGGTTTGGGATCTATATCAGTAGATGATGCTGTTCTAGCAACCTTGGGTACAACTTTCTTGAACAATGAATGACTACCAGCTTGCTTCAAGGCCCTATGCCCCTCCTGCAAAGTCAGTTTTTGCATGATGTACAGCTGAGTGCCATGTTTAAACTCACAATTCTGCTAGAAATTGATTTTAATTTTTAAAGATTTCTTTTTATTGGTTTTTGACAGAGAGAGAGACAAGACAGAGAGACACAGACAGAAGTGGGAGGGCCCAGAGCAGTCTCCATAGTTGACAGCATTAGTTTTCCATGTAGTTTCACTCCACAGGTGGGCACAGGGCTGCACAGGGCAGGAACTGGAGTGTGCCCCCAGTTCAGTTCTTTCCAGGGCGGAGCCTCCCACATAGGCCCTGGAAAGAACTGAACTGGGGGCACACTCCAGTTCAGCATGTGGGTCCACATGGGTTGGGGCTGGGATTCGATCCTCTGGCTCTGGGGTTGCAAAGCAAGCGCTTAACCTGATGAGCCATCCCAGCTTCCCCTATTTCAATTTTTATTTAAAGTATTATTTCTTCAATTTTTTTTTGCTAGTTGTTTGAACATGCTGGTTGCTTGAGTTTCAGTTAACAGAGAGTCTACTGTATTTCTTTTCTTTAAACCAACTCACTGTTTTTTCCTTAAATTTATTTTTAACAGAAACTTTATATCTCAAGTAAAAATGGCAATTCAGCATTCCTTGTTATAAATAGAAGTTAACCATAAAAATAAATAAAAGCAACTTGAGCTTATAAATTCCCAGATCTGGACCTGTTCTTCTTTGTTAAAAAGAGAAACTAGTAAGTATGAGACTAATATTAAAGAAAAAGAAAAAAGATGTTTTCCTTGGCTGAACCAGACTTAAAAGGGAGCAGTTGTCACTTCGGATGCCTAATGATTGATCTTTCACATTCTGCTGCCCAGGAACCAGGCTGGGAGACAGACATTCAGGGCTGCAGTGTGTGGGGGAAGACACAGGGAACATCACCTGTGAGGGATGAGGAAGCAGGCTGGGTAGCGGGGGAGTTGAAGGGGAAGTGGTTACAATGGGGGCTGTGGTTGCTCCTCCAGGGCCATCTGAGACTGGGGTGATCCCCAATTAAGACAAGGGAGCCCAGGCCTTTGCACCACCATGTAGACCAGGCATAGCAGACAGGTGGTGCCGGAGAAAGGGAGGCAAGAGCAAGAGCAAGAGCAGGGCAGCTCCTCAAGCAGCTGAGAGCAGCTCCTGAGGAGGGTGTCCAGGTGACCCATCAGCAGCCACTTCAGAGCGCAGAGGGGACGAGGTGCGGGTCCTGAAGGGGGAGCTGGGCGGCGGCAGCATCGCATCCTCCAGTCCGCCTTCTCTGTGTCTTGGGTCTATTTGTCTCCTATCACAGTCCCATCCTTCCTGAGAACAGCTCCACCAATTTCTGCTGATCTCTTCTCCTGGGAAAACTTCTGAGAAAGATGAATGCAGCTCTGACTGGGCAGCTGGGCTCAGGACCTCTGGTACTCATCATCTCCCTCCTCTACTACTCATTCTAGATTCTTCTCCGTCTTGGCTAGCACCTCTGCTAGCCTAGGGGACTTACCTGGTGGGATGACTCAGATTCTCATCCTTGGAGGCCATCATGCTTTTCTCATTCTCAAGCTTTGGCTCCTGCCAGTGTCCATGTGCCATCAGAATCAGGCGGTGTACTAGGAGATGTCCCAGGGGACCACCTGGGTGCTGAACACAGCCTCCCTGCCCCAGTGTGAGATAGCATATGGCTGATTGTCTATGCAGGGTGGTGACTTCTGCTCTTCCCCCGCTGGTCTCTAGGCACAGGAGCTGGGAATGCTTAGGCAGCACCTGTCACTGAACATGGAAAGGGGATCCTGCTATGTGGCCTGGTGAACAAGTTCTCCCTCTGGGCACCAGGAATTCTATACCCACAGCACCTAGAGTTATGGCTTCTGGGAGCAGTTTCCCCTAATGGGCCCCAGAAAGTAATGATAAGCAGTGCCATTCCTAATTCTACACTCCGATTCCTGGACTCACATATTCTACTAGTCGAGGTCACAGCATCATGCACTGGTCATTGAATTGGAGTGTACATTATGTTCTGGAGGATGGCACCCTTCCTCTCAGTGTCATCTCAAGATGGTGCTTTCCAGTGTTCTACCAGGACAGCAGCTGGTGAGATGTGACAGGACCAAAGGACTCCAGTGGCTCATAGCCACTGCAGTGCCCCCACTGCTGTACAGTGAGCCCCTTGGTCCAATGCTACAGTGTATCAAACCCTCTGTAAGTCTGGTGGTCCTGGCTGAGGCTCTGAAGGCAAGAATGGCAAGCCAGACCCAAATATGTACAGATTTCAGGCAAGAGGAATGGTTCCTTCCAGGGTGGAAAGAATCCAATTACTCCTTTCACCAAGTAACTCAGGCTCAGCCAGGAATAGTGCCATAGCAGGAGCTCAGCATTGGTCTCCCCTGCTGGTAGCTGGGCACTGAGAGTGGCAGGAACTAGATTAGCTGTAATATACACTCACATTTTTGTGTTATGCATAGCTTCCGTTTCCACCACGGTTTCTCCATTCATGCACACAATTGCCAGCACCGGAGTGGTTGATAATAGAGGCTGACAACAACTAAACAAGCTACTCTGTCTCCATGGTTGTTTAGTGCCTCTTCCACGATAAGTGCTCTCTTGTGGACACTAACAAGCAATGTACATATTTTCTCACTTCCTGACCACTTCTACACATCCATTCACATGCTGCGTCCTGAAGCCTCTTTATCTTTGATATTTGAGTCCTTTCATCAGATATCCACCCAATAGACTAACCCAGACATTTGCCACTGCCCAGAAATATACCTGTATTCTTACCTCAGGTCTCTTTTCTTTCCACACAAAGTAGATGAACAAGTGTCCTCCCCGTTGACACACACACACTGCCCAAAGCTTTGCTCATAAGAAGGTTTTCCTCTTATTGCATCTTTCCAGGCCACCTCTGAGTGAGAGTGCAGCGCAACAAAGTTCACTCTCAGTTTGTACCCACATACATGCAACGCCTAACCATCCATGAGCTTAGCTTTCTTCTTTCTTCTTCATCAGGTGATCGTAAGGGACTCCCCACCATGTGACCATAGGCGGGAACTGAAAGAGAGACGTAGGTGTAACAGGGATGCTTGGCATGGAGGTCTGAGCCACTTGCTCACCCAGCTTCATTGCAGTCTTGACACTACTCAAATGGACCACTTCTGTCTTTAAAGAATTACTTCTGCACTGGGCCAAACTCAAAACTTGGTGGGTCTAAGAGAATTTAGATCGCGATGGGTAGTTCTGGTTGCACGATCACCTGATGTCCCAGGGTTAGGCTTTATATCACCACCATTGCCCAGCAGTGACTCAGGAACTGCTTTTCCAGGAGCATAGACTTTGCTGCAAATGCCAGGCCTTGCTCCAAATCTTGCTTCTTTTAGGCCTTGCCATAAATTCCATACGATGTCTTTTCCCCATAGATATGCCTAACGCCACAGAGTCTAACAGGTCATATGGTCCAAGCCACAGGGCTACAGAGACTTTTCTGGCTCTGGGTCCCATTCAAGGCTGGCAGTGTCCTGTGTCCTCTGAGTCAGAGTAGTATTCCCAAAGGTGGAATTTGTAGTCTCCAAAACCCAGAAGACTTACCAGAAGTTGTTTCCTTCTCAGAGATGGAAAGTACAAGGCACAATAATGTGTTGTCTACTTTGAAGAGGATGTCCCAGATTGCTCAAATTATTAGTACCCCAATAGTCTCACTGATGGAGCAGACTCCCCAAAACTTCATGGGTCTTGTCTTGCACACTCTGGAGTATAATGTATCTTACCCAGGTCTCCAAAGTACTCACTACTTCTCTCTGATTCAGTCTGACTGACATGATGTCATCAATACAGAAGAGCAATGTGAAGTTCAGAGAACTATCCATATGGTCCAGGTCCCTTTGATCTATCATGACAGAGGTGATAAAGTTAACATGCCCTAAGTAAATAAATACACGAACCAGTAAATGTATAAGACTGCATGCCCACCTGTGAATTCAAAGGGCTTCTAAGTCCTTCTTGAAAGAAATGGATAAAAACCCACTCACCAAATCAAAGGCCGCAGATCACATACCTGAGGCCATGCCGAGCTGCTCTATGTAAGATACCGTATCTGGCCCTGATGCTGCAAGTGGGGTGACTAACACTACAGTTGGTTGAGTTTGTAGTCACCCACTGTTATCCTCCAGCACCTGTCTGGTTTCTGTCAAAGCCACACTGATGAAGCAACCTTTGCATTTTTAGGATGGTGTTTATCTCTGCTATTACCCTTGGGACATAATACTGCTTTTGGTTTTTTACTTGGCCAGGGCAGGAGTGAGGGAACAGTTCCAGAGGCTTCTACTTGGATTTCCCTACCATGGTAACTCTTACCCTGCAAACTTTCACTTTCTTTCCCAATATTACATCTCTTCCTGGAAGCTAAGGAACCCATGAAGAAGTGCCAGCAGCTACCAAGTATGCTCATTCCAGCTCTGCATTTGAAGTTTGGAGAAATGACTGTTTGGATGAGACTGTGGGCCCAGTGAGCTGGGCCTGGACCAGGATCCATTTATTAATTAACCCCATAGAACTTTAACAAGGAGTTAATGATGCCTTGGGCACCCAGTATCAATGTCAACTTAGAGCCTGTGTCCATCCATCCTTGAAGAGTTTGGATGCTCCCCTCCCCCTTGTATAGTTGTTCCCTGAGTGACTAGCCATAGGTTCATTTCAGGAAAACTATTTTTGCTGTGTTCTTGCAGGATCCTTCCTCCTAGGGTCCCAGCCTCTCCAGTCAATATTTTTCCAGAAATTGGGCAGGAATATCTGACTTTTATTGGGGTAGCTGCCCTCAGCCTCATTCACCCATCCTTGCTTCAGTTTTGTTTATACAAAGTGAACAGTACTCTTGTTGGCTGCTCACCTTCTGTCCCCTAGGGATTCCATGTTCCAGTAAGTACCTCTGTAACTCCATGTGAGATAGATACCCTGTACTCCGAGAGTGTCTCTCATTTTGATAAATGCACTTATCTTGATTTGGACTTTTAAGTACTCCATTATTTTGGGATCCTCTTGTCCCATTTCTGCTAGGAATCCCAGTTCAGTAATAACATTTCCTACCCTGAGCCCTACCCTAAAGAGAACAGCCATCACTGAACTTTACATGACATTGTTGCCCCTCTCACCAATGAATTCCTTGTCACTTTGGTGAATACAGAGTCCTCTGAGCTTTCCACCACACATATAGGCTCTTGGTTTGCTGGCCTTATATACTGTTTCCATGCTAGCATATCCATCTCTCTGAGTCTTTAATCCATTCCTCTATCATTTGCCTTGGCAATTCTGGCATCGAAACTCTACTTAGAGCAGGCCATTATCAAGTATCCAAGAGCCAGCCTGTATGCATATTAACCCACGTTCTGGGGGCCTTGCCCTGGGGTAAATCCTGCATTGTTGGAGAGTGTTTCTGGGCTGATAAACTCTCCCTCATCCAACTTTATATCCTGGCCCAGGTTGATCCAAAACTCCCTGGATCCAATCCCAATCACACTCTCCCACGTCTTGCTGGGATATGTTTGGCCCTTCAATCTACAGTGTTTCCCTGTTGATGGGCTGAGCACTTCCCTGGCCGGGTAATATGGTGCCATGACCCCAGCTTTCACCTGGCATCCAGGAAGGCAGATATGAGTAGATTGTGAGAAAGACATGTGTTATGTCTACATCATCGTCAAGCAAGGGGGGCATGGGCCACTCCCTCAGGCCCAGAGCGTGCAAGCAGGTGTGCAAGCAGGTTTTAAGGTCTCAAGTGCATTAACCAAGATACCCCCATCCAAAGTGTTAGGGCCATACTACTGCTTAACCAGCATCCTGGCTTTGGCATAACAGACTTACTGGGGTGGAGAATTCAACCATCACTGGAACCCTGCTACCTTCAAATTTTAAGTTCTGGGCATAGCTGTACCTAATGTAAGAGATGGGGGGTTGTCTATATCCTGCCAAGAAGGCTCTCTGATTTGCACATTTTGCCTTAAATTAGTGATTACATTAATGGTTAATCACCCTCAACATTTCATGATCTATTGCCCATGAATCCATCTAACTCAGCAAGAGTCAACCAATTCCATTGTCTTTCTAATGTTCATGTTCCTGAACTTTAAATATATGAGATGCTGAGCTCTCTACTTCACCACTGCACATGCCAAGGGCTGTCTGGACTCCAGCTACCCAGGTCATGGAGTCGTCTTTGCTATTGGACCGCAGATGTCTCAGCCCCTGATCCTGTCTTAGAGCACACTCCCTGCATCACTCACTATCTTAGGTGTCCTAGAAACACACTCTGGATAGAAACGCACATGCAGAGGTTTGTGGGAGAGTGCTTGTGGGAACCGGATTAGTCAGAGGGAGAAGGTAAATGTGATGTGGCTGCAACAGGGGTCTCGGCAGAGTCCTTGGGGAGTCCTGGAGCTGGATGGCCCTGCACAGAGCTGTCCTGCCTTAGGGCAAGTGGGGAAGGCCTTGGCGCCCTTTGGGGCCTAGTCATTGCATGTGGGCCGTCCAGGGGAAGGGAACAGCTTTGGGTCTCCTTTGAGGCAATTCTGAGGGAGGGACACATCTTTAAGCCACCCACAGATAACAGTCCCGGCAGCTGGGTTTGGGCAGGGGTATGGGGTGGGGCACAACAGCATGTCTGTAAGAAAGCACTGCAAAACGAGACTAGGAAGTATCCTGAGAGCATGTGGGCTCCTCTGCATTCTGGGGCATGAGCAGACTGGCAGGAAGGGACCAGGCTCCAAGACATTGACAGTCTGAGACACAGACTGACTATAAGGGCTTGAGTGCAGGGACAAAGATGTAAGGTTTTGTCCCTCCTGCAAAGTTCAGAGAAAGATTATTTGGGGGTTTGTAAAGTGGCTGGGCAGCCCCAAAGGGGTCCTAATTTCTAAAGTGTCCCTTTGGCTGCCTCTCCCACAGATGTCTCCTAACTGGCTTGCTCTGGCCAACTCACACACACCCCTCCCCCAAGTCGGCTCCCTTCAGATTGTCACTCCCCACAGTGCAGCATTCATGCGTCAGTTCTAAATGGTCCCACTGTTCAGCTTGAACAAGCAGTAATACCAATTCCCGTGTTTGCTCAGAGAGCACTATATTTCATCAAACCAGAGCCCATGCAGGCTCAGGTTACTGAGCGAGACAATGTTCTGTAATCCTGGTTTATTCACATGTCACGGGTATTTTAGCAAAACAGAAATGAATGGCCCAAGCCACCCTAGGAAGTAACGGGAGAGTTGGGTTCCCGCCCGGGGAAGTCGTGCTTTCTCCTGCCACAGTTCTCGGGGGAGCTGACTTTGATTCTGAGTTTTCTCAACTTCAAGAAAGAGAATATGGGCTGAGGAGGGGTCACAAAGTGGGTAGTTATTTCCCTATAAAATGGTAACTCCACGGATGGATTTTGCCAGAGCGAAAATAAAATCTGTCATTGATTATAAAGTCCTTTGTGCTTGTTATTTCACAGATTTATTACACTTGGGCCTGGAGGCCTGCGGAGGCCCTGGGATTCTGGTCTCTAGCTCCCCAGCAAACCCTCCGGCCGCGTTTTCACAGCTCATGCCCCGAGTGAACAGAGAGCCTCACTGGCATTTCTTTTATCCTAAGGGCCAAGATCTTTGACAATCTAGCTGAGGAGCTATGAATCACCCTCCCAATCTTTGGACAGGGACCCACAGATACTGATAACGAAGCTTGTTGGGAGAAGACTATGACTTACTAATCAAGGACACATTCTCTTTCCTTTACTTCTTCTCATCAGCTCTTGGCGCTGTGTGCTCACAAATGCACTTCTGCAGAGCAAGGAGTGGCCAGGCTGCACCTCTTACCAAGCCTCCCAAAATCTAGCTCCACTTTAAATAGGCTAAAACCTCTTCTCAATACACAAGACATAAAAAGAACAGGAAATAGGAGCTGTGCTATTTAGTTCCATCTCATGTTAAACCCTTACTGAGGATCCTCACAATGTCCTGCTCACATCCCCTTTTTAGAGTTGAAGAAACCGAGGTCCAGAGACTTCAAAGAACTTGCTTGAAGTCATACAGCTAGGTAGTGGTGGAAAAAGGAACACGGATCCAGTCCAATTGATTCCAAAGAGTCATGTAGACCCTCTCACTTCAGGAATGGGTGGACATGAGGCCACAGACCCAGGCATCGAGTGTGGAAACTGAAACAGCATCTGAGGATCAGCCTTCCCCTTTAAAGGGAGGTTTCTGGGGCTCCAAAGAGGCAATGAGGCTGGCCCAGGGTGACAGAACTAGTTAGAGCCGCAAACCAACTCTCCACAAATTAGCTGGAAAATATCATGAAACAATTGCTCAGGAACATTTCATGTGGTGTTACTTAGGGAGAGTTCTGAATGAAACCAAATGAGCATGCTTCTCAGAACTGTCCAGGGTTTGCTTTCTCCTTTACTCAGGCATCAAACTTCATAACTAGTGAGCTTCTTCACTCCTTCCTTGGGGTTTTCTGAGCTTAAGGAACTCTTGCTACCCAAAGTGTGCAGCAAAGAAAGAGGCCTGGAAGCCTGAAGGTCCTCAGAAACCTCTCACTTCCCTGGAGAGAGCACTCTCCACTGCAATCGGCAAGTTCGAGACCTCGGCGTCCCTGGTGATATTAGCATCTAATACTCCCCAAAACAGCATAATTCTAGTAGGAAGCTGTCAGAAATCACAGCTCTCAGGACTTGAATCCACAATCCGCCATCTCAACTTTTATTTTGAGCTGCAGCCTGAGCTATTAAAAAGAAAACATTCTCATTGGCAAGCTCCACAATTAGCCTCATTTTCACGCTAGAAACCGTGTTCTGCATGAGCTAAAATTGCACAGCAATTGTTTCTCATCTTAGCGATGCTGTTCGCAGGCCATGCTGGGAGCCAGCGAGGATGTGACCCGGTGGTAATCTGAATTGCTTCACCAAACACATTTTTATCCCATCATCTCGGCTACATGAAAGGGGGCCATAATGCTCCAGTGTTCAAGACTTTACAGTCCCGCTGTTCAGCAATAAAATGAGGCAAGAAATATTAGCTGTCCCGGGCTGATGCCTTAATTCTTTTCCAACAATGTCAGAGAATCTGTACCCTACAGGTTTTAGTGCCGGCTAAAGCCTGACCCTCTGGCTAGCTTGAATGGAACGGGAATGAGTTAAGGAGAGTAAGAAGGCTTTAATGGACACAGATCGAGAATAGCCCAGCTTGTCTCGGTCTCCTGCAGACTCACTCTCCTTTTCACAGGCCTCGATTGTGTATGGCCCCAACAGAGACAAAACTACCCATGAGCAGAGGTTACCCCCAGCCGGTACAGGTCAGAGGCATTCTGGGGAAGAAGGGGAAAGGGGGGCAGAGGGGAAGTGAGGGGCACATGGAAAAGGAGGGAAGTGGGGATGGGGTCGGGGAGGGAGCAGTAAAAGATGATGTGGATCACTGGGACTTCAGCTCCTCACCTTCAGCACACTGTTTTTGAAAACTGTTTCACAGAACAAATGGGAGCTATAGGAATGGGAAGTTGAACGAGATGTGTGCTTATTATCAAAATCAATAAAATGCTTCTCTATAGTTTCCCAAAAGCTACGGGCCTGACGGTCAGAGAATCTCAATAGAATGGCCTCTAAATTGGACACAACCAGGTTTTTAAAAATTACAAATAGGTTGTATTTTACACAGCAACAGAGGCTTTTTCCAGCAATTTTTCAATTATTACATTGTGAGCCCTCCAAGAAAAGTAACTGTTTTGGCTCAGGAAGCCCAAGTTACCAACTAAAGGGAACAGCGTGTTCACAAGTTTGCAAACAGTCCTTTGAAATGTCGCACGGATAGCATCCTGGCCCCACCGGAGGGACGTGGGTTTGAAGAGGTCCTTTCCTTTCCTCAGAAGGATTCATAAACTTTTTGTGTGGGTTTTGGCTGCCTTTCTCAGTCTGAAGAAGGTGTGGACCCCTCCCCAAAAGAATGTTTTTAATATGTCAAGTTATTAAGGAAGCCAATTACATTAAACTATAGTTATTAAAATATTGTAAAAACAACTTTGCAACATGTTAATAGTAATCTGTGTAACTTTTCAATTAATTAAATAGTTAGCAGAGGGCTGAACAACTACTTTAATTTCAGAATAGTGAGGAGCAAACTAGATATCTTGAGAAATATTTTTAAAACTCTCATATGATATGAAAATATATGTGGGGCGGTGCTTGTGGCGAAGTCACTGGCATGGTCTGCCTGAGTTTCTAATCTTAAGAGATACTAAGTTTCAGTTATAGGTAAGTGAGAATAAAGATGTCATTTTAGATATGAAACCCTGCCAAAGACAAGATAAAGTCTGGGCCTTCCTCCCAGGGCTAAGCTAAGTAGTGGGCCAGGGATTCAGGACATCCTCACTAAATCCTGAAACCTTGGTAAAGCCACTGCTTTCTCATTTCCTATTCTGATGCTTTGGAAACATTTTGTAGAGCCATTTGAAACCACGTCCTTTTTCAGGACAATCCTGGTGACAACATGTCCAAAGATTAGCAAGGACCTTTGATGTGTTTCTTCAATAACAGAGATCATTGTAGCCAAACCCAGGATCAGTTAATGGACTAATTCTCAGCTTTAATCAGGATGGTTGGTTGGAATTTGGGGTTAGGGTTTTCTTTTCAAAGGTTGCTCAGTGAGAGTCCCTGTGCGCCTCCCTCTTGAATTGCGGACACACTCTGGCTCTGGGGTAACTGGGCACATACACACCCCTCTCAGGTCCTCACGGGGGAGCTGTCATCTTGCAACCACGTAGTCTTTGCATGCCATTGCAGGGGCAACCCAGCAGGCGGGCCGCTTCCAAAGGCTGCCCAGCCCCCGCGCAGCCCCAGGCGGGCTGCGGTGCCGACACACAGGAGCCGCCCGGGTCGCGGGTCTCCGACTCCCTGCAGGAGCGCGAGAGGCGCGCTCGCCCACGCCCACGCCCCCCACACGCCCGGCCTCGCGTTCGGGCACACAGCCCTGCGCGCGCGCGCGCCACCCCACACGGGCGCACGCACCCGCAGCGGGCCAGGCGCGGCGGTGTAGGCTGCAGCCCCAGCGGCCCGGGGTGCTCCGCCCGGTCTCGGCGAGGGCGCTGCGGGCTGCCCCGCCTCGCCCCGCCCCTCGAACCCGCCGAACCCGCCGCGCCTTGGGCTGCAAAGTTTCGAGGCGCGAGTCTGCAGCGGCTGCGCGCCGGCTCGGGCTCGGCTCGGCTCCGCACAGCGCTTGGCGGACTTGGCCGCTGGCCTGGGGCTCGCGCGGCGCGGACGGACCACGCGCTTGGCTGGCTGCCCCACTGTGCTCTGCGCCGCGCGCCCTCCAGCCGCAGGGTCTGGGGTCCTCCCGAAGCCGCGGGTCACCTTCGTTCTACCTTCTCCTTGCCAGCTACAGCCCTTCGCCGCCGCCACCCACCATGGCCCGTGGCCCCTCTCTGGCCGGCCCGGGACAGGCGTCCCAACTGCTGTCGCTGCTGCCCCTGCTTCTGCTGCTGCTCCGAGACGCAGGCAGCAGCCACACAGCCCCTGCCCGGTCCGTCCGGCCCGCGGCCGCCCACAGCCTGATTGGGGACAAGGATCCCCAGCTGTTCCTGGGGGACACAGTCGCTTCTCTGGGCCCCGGCGCCCAGGACATGGTCGCTGTCCACATGCTTCGGCTTTATGAGAAATACAGTCGAAGGGGTGCGCGACCTGGAGGAGGCAACACAGTCCGCAGCTTCCGGCCCAGGCTGGGTGAGTAGAGCCCTCCCCCCACCCCCAGGCGCCTTCCTCTCATTCTCTTCCTCACTTGCCCATCCTCCCACCCCTACACCTCTGCTTTTCCTTTTCTATTCATTGACTCATTCATTCATTTTCATATTAACTATTCACCAAGTACTCAATGCCAGTCTGTGAGCCTCCAGTGGGGTCACGAAAGTGGCACAAAGTGACACCCAGTTCCTGCTCTTGAGGTGCTGCCCAGCCTGGGAAGGTTTCACACTTGCTAAACACAGACTTCCGCATGCACAAGGATTTAAACACGGGGTGGAGATGGGACGGGGTTGGCAGCGCTCCTAGGTGGGGGCATCCATGTCATAGGGGTCAGTTGTGTTGGCTTCTGACACATGAGGAGGGCATGTCAGGCAGCCCTGATTGGCGTTCCAGGCACTGGACCCACACAGCGGCCGTGAACCTCCAACTGGAGGCAGTTAGTGGGCTCAGTGGCTGGGGAATCAGAGTGGACTGAGAAGGGCCTAGCCTTGGGTACACAGGACTGAGGCCTGCGGGGTGCCAGCATAGAGGGCTCAGACTATGGGAGTTTGAGAAAGTGTCCAGAAGCTTGGGCAGGGCCACTGCCCACCTGGGCAGATCCTTTTCCTCTCCCCACACCTTGAATGGAGCTGGACAGAGGCCACTTGCATAGACCTCCCTGCCCTATGCAGAGTCACCACCGGACTTCAGCCTCAGCCATCTGCCCGCCTGGGCTGGGCCACCTCTGCAGGCCCTGTGGTGCAGAAATGGGGTGCAGAAAGGGGGTGCAGTTTAGTGGCAGGGGTGGTGGGAAGACTGTGGTTGTCATGGAGACTGCTCATGGTCACAGAATACCATTCTGGAAGATGTGGGTTGGGATTCCCTATTGCTCTCGTAGGGAAGGGGGCCATTCATCAGGAGAAAGACCATCAGGAACAAGTCCAACACTGGAGCCAGGTAGCCTAGGGTCAGATCTGCCAAAACCTGTTGATTATTGGCCATTCGACTCAAGGTAACATCTGTGGCCCCAGAGCCAGACATGGGAAGCTTGTCCTTGCACAGCCATGTACTAAGAAGTGGCTACAGCAGAGGGGCCCAGTCTCCCGCCCTACGCTGAGCACACTCAGGTGGACTCCAGGTCAACCAGATCAAACTCCGTCCTCCCTGGTACCTTGTATTCGCTGCCTGGGGTCTGTTTCTGCAGCATCATTATTAAATTAAGCCACTTAAGAATCATCTAGTATGGCTGTGACTTTGGGAAAATAGTTAAAGCAAGCTTGTCTAGGAAGGCTTTGAATGTGGCCCAACACAAATGTGTAAACTTTCTTAAAACATTATGAAACTTTTTTTGCAACCGTTTTTGTTTTTTTGTTCTTTTAGATCATTAGCTATAGTTAGTGTTAGTGTATTTTACGTGTGGCCTGAGACAATTCTTCTTCCACTGTAGCCCAGGGAAGCCAAAAGATTAGCCACCCTGAGTTAAAGTGCTAGGGATTTGAGGGTGGGTCCTCATCTACGAAATGGGCAGGTCATGCCAGTGTCTTCCCTGAAAGACAAGATGAGGTCATGTGTGTAAACCCAAACCCAGCCCTGGTTAGATTAGGTGCTGGTACATACCGCTCCCTGGGGACTACAAAGTATTTGTGTTCATAGAGGTACACTTGACCTTGTACCCAGTAAGTCGGCCCTCAAAGCTTTGCAGTTGAGGAAAGCAAGGCCAGCAGGGACACTGCTGAGCCCACTGAGCTGACCTACTTGTGCAGCTTGGGGATGGAGCGGCACAGTTTGTCTCAGAATGGAGGTAATACGAGTAACGGTGAGGCACAGGAAGCTAGCCTGAAAAGGGTCTGGAGACAGTCCTCCAGAGGCGGGGCAGGGTGTGGGGCTGTCCACAGTGGCAATGATTGGTGCCTCCCATCTGCCAGGCCAGCACTGTTCTCACTGTTCCCTCCCTTCTCTGCCACCCTCATCAGAGACAAGCCCAGGGCTTGGGAGATAAGAGGGTGGAGCAGACAATCCGGGAGATTATACTGCACTAGCCTGGGACTGCCCGACAAGTCTCACACTTCGATTAGGCCCCAGCCTCTTAGCTTCTCATCGCCTCCCTGGATGCACTTCCATTGTTTCATACCCAGACGCTTGCCAGCCCTCAGCAGTGCCTGCTTCCTGATCCAGCGGCCCAGCTCTGAGGAGGTGTGAGCCTAGGCAGGGGCCCCTCATCTCGTGGATAAGGCACAAAGCGGAGGCGTCAGCTCTAGTGCTAGACAGGAAGGACCGGGACCAGCCTGCTCTGAGATGGTGGCCTCCATGGCCTCACGGGGGTGGCACCTCTTCCTGAATAATAAATGCACCCGTTCCTGCAGCCCTTGTTCCCATGGAACCATGCTTCTCACCTGCCACCAGGCAGCTGAGCTCAGGCCCCAGCACAGCCTGTGAGCTGGACTGACAGGTCCAAATCCTGAGTCCGTGATCCGGGCAGGGACTGAACTTGCCCATGTGCCTCAGTTTTATTCACTTCTAAAATGGGACTAATCCCTTTCCCTTCCTTATAAGGTGTTTTAAATGATCTGAGATATGTCCAGTGCTGAAAACAGGCCTGGCACACGTAAGTTGATACAGTAGACTGAGTTAACAGGCCGGCACCCATGGGGATTGGTAGATGCTGGATAAATGTAGTTTCTGGTTACTTGAGAGTACTATTAAAAGTAGGTCCAACTAATACTTAACCCCACACTATACCATACCATAAACTCTCTATTGCCTTGATATTCATATTGAAATACAGTAATTAAAAGCAAATTGAGACAAGTAAAGACAAACTTCATGTAACACAGTTTTATTATAAAAACAGCTTTGTGGATGCAGTGTACAGTTTTAGTTAAATGGCAGACAATAAACTTTTCAAGTTCACTAACTTAATTTTTTTAACATCAAGTAACTTAGAAAAACACACACAATACATACTTAAAACTTTTATGATAGGGATAGAGAGTTTACTGGGTGGACATCGCATCAGGAGCTGATGATGCAGCTAGGACAGGATCAGAAGTGGATGTGGATGGTTTGGGATCTACATCAGTAGATGATGCTGTACTGGCAACCTTGCTTGCAGCTTTCTATATATATATTATTGTTTTTGACAGAGACAGAAAGACAGAGACAGACAGAGATAGAGAGAAGGGGAAGGGCCCAGAGCAGTCTCCATAGTTGTACGTCATCAGTCTTCGACATGGTTTCATTCCACACAGGTGGGTGGGGGGGGTCCTTGCAGAGCCAGAGCCAGCTGGGGGGCCTTCCACAGGGAGGCACACCCCCCATGAACTGGGGGCCAAACTGGGGCCTCCCACATGGGAAACTCACCCTGGCAAGAACCAAATTGGGCGCCACACCCCAGTTCATCATATGGGTCCGAACGGGCCGGGGCTGGAACTTGATCCTCAGACCCTGGGGCTGCAAGGCAAGCGCTTACCCTGCTGAGCCATCCCGGCTGCCCCTAGCTTTCTTGAACCCGCTTGCTTTGAGGCCCTACGCCTCTCACACAGTCAGGATCTGCATGATGTGCGGTTGTGCACCAAGTTTAAACTTATATTGCTGCTAGAACTTGATTTTATTTTAATTTTTATACAAAGCATTATTTATTTGAGTTTTTGCCGGTTGCTTGAGAGTTCTAGTTCACAGAGAGTCTACTGTAATTTATGAGTTTCCACTGTTATTACTCCAACCACCCCTCCTTCCCTTCCACTGCTTTCTGAAATACGTTTTGTTCCTTATTAAGTCTACATCAGTGGAGAGAACCTCTGAGTCTGACCTTAAGAGTTATGATTAGACATCCTGCCACAAATGACCTGTATTTAAATTTAAGCTTTCCACCTCCCGGTGTGATATTGGACGTTACTTAACCTCTCTCATCCCAGTGAGTGCAGTGATACGTACCCATCTGCCAGCAATGTCAAAAGTCACATTTATTTCAATTCCCCAAGTCTTTCCTAAGTACCTCAGGAGCTGGCAGGTGCTATGAGCTCAGGTGACACAAAGATGCATAGACTGTTGATCCAGCCCAGACACGTTCAGGAGCTGGTGGGAAGGTAGGAGTAAGCAGAAGAATATGGATAGCAAGACAGGCGGGGTGTTCTATGGGAGCACCAAGGGGCAGCACTGACCCCGCAGGGAAGGGGCCCTGGGGAGGGGCCAGTGAAGCCTTCACAGAACAGGTGAGACCCCAGACACACTCAGAAAGGGAGGTGGTGTTTAGGTAGGTGTAGAAGGAAGCCAGTCCAGTGTGCACCTGGAACTATGAGGACTTTGTTTTCAGGGAGGAAATAAGGTGAGGAGAGAGGCAGGAGATGAAAGTGGATCAGTGGGCCACAGCCAAGCCATCAAGAGCCTTGAGTGGTGGGAGCTGGGATGGCTCAGCAGGTTAAGCACCGGCTTCGCAGCCCCAGAGCCCGAGGATCGAATCCCGGCCCCAGCCCATGAGGACCCATATGCTGAACTGGGGTGTGCCCCCAATTCAGTTCTTGTCGGGACCTATGCAGGAGGCTCCCGGCCTAGTTCTTGCCCTGTACAGCCCCTCGCCCACCTGTGGAGTGAAACTATATGGAAAACTAATGCTGTCAACTATGGAGACTGCTCTGGGCCCTCCCCTTTCTCTCTGTCTATCTCTGTCTGTCTCTTTCTCTGTCAAAAAAACAAAACAAAACAAAAAACAATAAAAATAAATCTTTAAAAAGGAGCCTTGAGTGTTATCAGTTTCCTGTAGGCAGCGGGGGAGTATACAGTGTGTATCCAGTGTGGGAGGGAGGGAGAGAGGAAGAGAGGAGTAGACCAGAAGGAGGGGGAAGGAGGAGAGAGAGGGTGAGAGATGAGTGGGGGAGGAGGAGGGAAGAGATGGGAAGAAAGAGAGAGATTATAAAAGCAATGCATACTTACTGGGAAAAATCTAGAAATCATTGAAATCACAGTAAAGAATCATTCTGAAAAAAGAAAGCAAATGAACAAATAAAACAGAAATAGACTCATAGACACAGAGAACAAACTGATGGTTGTCAGATGGGAGGGGGGCTGTGGGGCTGGTGATGAAGGTGAAGGGATTAGGAAGCACAAACTGGCAGTTACGGAATAGTCACGGGGATGTGAAGCGCAGCGTAGGGAGTATAGTCGATGATACTGTCACAACTGTGTGTGGTGTCGGGGGTACTCAACCAATCGGGGGGATCACTTCATAACTTATATAAATAGCTAATCACTATGCTATACACCTGAAACTAATATAATATTGAATGTTAACTGTAGTTGACAAAAAATTTTAATAAAAAAAAAGTAGAGAAGGAAGTCACCCTTAATCCCACATTCAGATATAACTAGAGTTAATATGTTGGTGATATATATATATATATACACACATATATATATATATATATATTTTATCCTAATAGGATCATATTTTCAACATGCAGATAAAATTTATTATATCCTCATTAAAAGTTACCTTTTTATTTTTCATTACCAGTCACCCTGGACTTCATGTTTATTGGCCATTTGCAATTTTTCTTATGCAAATTACTTCCTGCTACGGGAGTCCTTGCCTCTTCTTTTTTTTTTTTTAATTTATTGTTAAATTTGATGAGGTTACATTGGTTGGTAACAATTAGACAGTTTACAGATGTACAAGTCCACCTCACATCATTCATGCATCGTATTATGTGCCCATCACTCAGTATCAGTTCCCCTTCCATCACCCTATATCCAGTGCCCACTCCCACCTCCCCCCACAACTGTCCCCCCGCTCCTCCCCCCTATCCTGGTAACCACCAAACCATTGAGTGTGTCCATAATGCTGGTGCCCTCTCCCACTTTCCCTCCCTCTCTCCCTCCCCCCTCCTCCCCCTCCCTCCGGCAATCACCAAGCTATTCTTACTGACTCGCAGCAGTTCTTTATGTAGTGAGGACACGGACCCTTCCTCTAATCAATGATGTCCCTGTGAAGCGTGAGCATGATGTGAGGAGTGATAGCACTCTGGGGTCGCGTCACCCTGATTGCAGCAGTAACTCAGATGCTGCGTGGCCAGTGTGTCCTGAGCACCACGCTGCAAGCTCCGCAGAGAAGAGCTTACAACACTAGAGAGCTGAACAAATATTCTGCCTGATTTACAGATGGGGAAACCGAGGCACACACGGATTTCATGACTTGCCTAAGGCACCAGAGCTAGTAAGGGATGCCAGCAGAATTTCAACCCTGACTCTGGGGCCTGCCTGAGGAAAGACCCTCAGCACATTTTCCTTCTCTCCCCTTCTCGGTGTAGCACCACTGGCCGTCCCACCTCTTCCTTCCTCCAGCTTATGCTGGTGCTTGTGTCTTCAGACTAACCTTCTCACTCTGCTACCCTGGGGGCTGCTGCAAGGGCAATGGATGACAGGGCAGATCTCCAGGTGGCTTGGATTCTGTTTCTGTAGGGTAGCACCATACAGGGGCCTCGTGGCCTGAGGATTAGTCATCAGGGTGTTTGGAGGTACCTTGGGGCTAGGAGGCTTCTAACCCACCTCTTCCACTCCAGTCCCATCCACACTGAGTTGGGAAGGAGGCTGATTGCCCAGGTTTAAGGTTCTGAGATTTCCAAAGATCCATAGAGGGATGGAGGGATCAACTTGTCTAAATAAGGTGAGTTCTTTTCCTTTTTGGAGAGTCATCACTCAGAAACACCCAAATAATGACTTGTGTTTGTAAAACACTTTGTAATTCATAGGACATGATCGCTGTTAGGTAGATCATGGTTCTGTCAAAGGACATGAGCTTGGGGTCAGACAGACCTGAGGACATACCTTGCCTCTACCCTTTACCAGCTGGGTCACTTTAGGCAAGTAATGGACCCTCTCTGAAGCCTTATCTTTCTCTCCATAGAATAAGTGACCCATCCCTGCTCCCCTCACTGAAAATGAGGAATCAAGCATGCATATATGCTCGGAGCTCCATAATGGTAAACAATAGTCTTCCTGTTGTAAAGATGAGAAAACAAGGCTCAAGGGGAAGTAACTGGACAAAAATGCTGGTAGTAGCCCGGTACCTCCAGTTGCATTAGCATCAGCTGTGTCTTTCGGAATTGCCTTCAGGATATGTTTGCAGAGCACCAGGGCAGCAGGCCAGGAACCCCCATTTGCTAACTAAAGCTAGCGAAGACCCCACTCTTCTGTCATTTAACACATACTTCTTTCTTTTTTTAAGATTTATTTGTTTGTGAGAGCAAGAAGGGGCTGAGCCCAAAGCAGTCTCCATAGTTGTACATCATTAGTTTCACCATAGTTTTCATTCCATGCAGGTGGATGTGGGGTCATGTGAGACTGGAACTGACTGGGGCCTCGCACACGGGAGGCACACCCCAGTTCATCGTATGGGCTTGCACAGGCTGGGGCCAGGATTTGATTTCTGGACCTCGTGGTAGCAAGGCAATTGCTCAACCCATTGATCTATCCCTGCATCGCTCAACACATATTTCTAAGCATTGACTGCCATACAGGTCTGTGCTGGGATCTAGGGCTACAGCAATGAACAAAGCTGGCAAAGTCCTTACTGTCTTGGAGTTTGTGTTTTGGGGGAAAGAGAAACACTAACATAGAAATGTAGGAGGACTGGGCGAAAAGGGTCCAGCCATGTAATATAAAAGCTAGACGCGTTTATGGATGGATTGTTTTCCAGACTGCCCTTGTATATCAGAATGTTGGAAGTGACATGAAGGTAAATGAAGCAAGGGAGAGACAGAGCAATAGGGTTGCTCGTTCAGTCATAAGAGCTGAGGGAGATGCCATTGGAGATGCCATTTGAGCAGAGACCATAGCGGCGGTTCCTGGAGGAGTGATGATGGCAGAAGGAATAGCTGAGGCAGAGCCTGGAGCCTGGAAGTCCTATGTTGAAAGGACAAGAGGGGAAGCTAGGATAACTCAGTGGGTTAAGTGCTCGCTTTGCAGCCCTGGGGGCCTAGAAGGGAATCCTAGTCTGGGCCTGTTCAGATCTATATACTGAACTGGGGTGTGCTTCCCATGCGGGAGGCCCCCAGCCCAGTTCCTGCCCTGCACCTGCCCCCGCCCACCTGTGTGAAATGAAACCATGTCAAAACTGATGACATGCAACTATGGGGACTGCTCTGGGCCTCCTCCTTCTCTCTGTCTCTCTCTGTCTCTGTCTCTCTCTGTCAAAAACAATAAAATAAATCTTAAAAAAAAAAAAAGAAAGAAAGAAAGGACAAGGCCAGGGTGTCTCGAGCAGAGATGGGGGTGGGAATGGGAGATGCAGCTGGAGAGGTGGGCAGGCCAGATCAAGTCGGGCCTCTGCCAGGGTTTGTGTGTTACCTTAGGGCAGTGGAGGGCTCCAAGTGGGCGGTAACCTGTAAGTGAACGTACCAGCACCTGAGGGCTCATGTGGACAGTGTGTTGTCAGCTGTGACTAAGCCAGTAGGGCGTTGCCACAATTACCTACGTGCTGCAGAGCTCCTCTGGGACACCTCTGAGCACCTTTGCTAAGATCTGGTGAACTCAATGCTTAGCCCCCAGTAGGAGTTCCTTCAATGTTTATTGGAAGAAAGGAAAAAGAGAGAGGGAAAGAAGAAAAAGACGGAGGGACGAGGAGACGCTTTTCTCACTGACCATGAGACATGAACCCCATGTACCAGCAGGGTTCACAGGAAATGGGGACTTCTCACTGGGGTTGCTCCGTTGAGGCTTGGGTTCATCTAAGCTGAGGGGTTTCAGGAAGGCCCCTGGCGTCCCCTGCATCATGTGCCTGCGGGGCCAGCCTGTGGCCCTTCACATGCTGAGGGGTAGAGTTGGCCTAGCTCCAGCTCCACAGTTCCCAGGAGGGAGCATCTTCCTGCGGCAGATGGGCTAGTGAGGGCAGCTGCCTGTGGCCCAAGGGGTTCGACAAGTGAAGAGACTTGTGGGCGTACATTCGGGGCTGAAGCTTCCTCCCCCTCTCACTCTGTGCACAAACTCTCCGTGCTTCTCCGCTTGTTCCTTCCTGCACTCTGTGCAGGAGTAGCCACCAGCAGCAGCAGTGCTCGAGCCGGCAGGGAGCAGACCTCCCGCACCTTCCTGTAGGCTGATGTTGCTGTTGCTGCTCTGATGGACACAGCGGTCCTTTACACCCCATCTCGTCCTTTACCTTATCCCTGGAAGGGGCCTGGGGTGCTGTTCTCCAGGAGCCCCGTCTCTGGTCCCACAATCGTCCTTTTCCTCCTTGTTGAGGGCCATAGGTTTCCAGTCCAGAGAGGCTCGTGTCCTGCAGCGATGGGGCAGCGCCTGGTCCTGGCATCTCTTCGGTTCTGTAACAAGGAGCCTACCAGCAGAACAATATAAGTCAGACTTAACATTTTTATCTGCTGTGTTAGCTGGTCTGCAACCCAGATCCTTGGATCCTTAAGGAGGCAGTGCCTGAGTTGCTCTAGGATGGGGGTGGCGAACCTATGGCACGCATGCCCAAAGTGGCACGCGGAGCAAATATTTCGGCATGCGGAGCTGTGAATACCATTTAAAAAATTATTGTTTATGCTCTTATAGACATAAAAATAATCGATACCTGTATCTCACTCGATGGGTTGGCATGCGAGTCGAGCGAGTATACTCTTATTTCGTAAACTTTGGCACTCAGTCGCCAAAAGGTTCGCCACCCCCGCCTAGGAGAAGCCCCTCTGCCAGCCTCGGTCCTTTGACGAAAGGGGTAGGAGCCACATGTGGGGGCTCCTCCTTTGTGTCTGCACATTACATATGCTATGTATTTAGTCCTCCAAAGAATCACATGAGAAAGGGACTCTACCAGCCCTCTGAAGCAGAGGAGGGAAGCAAGGCTCAGAACTCTGGGTGCCCAGTGGTGCCAGGAGCCTGGGTCCCAGGGCTTTTCCTAGCATGAGGGTGAGAGGGCTGTGCTGTGGGTGAATTTTCACCTCACCCACAGGCCCGTGCAGATGCTGTGGGTACTAGCCGTGTGCATCAGCGCTTCTCAAGCTTCCTAGCCGCTTAGATCCCCTGGAGGCTAGTTAAAATAGGTATGCCTGGGCCTATGGTCCCAGGCCCTCTGAATCATATACTGGAGGGGAAAGCAGTGATCCGGGAGGCCTTGGAAATGCAGGACTGGAGACCTGGGCACTCCAGGATTTGGGGAAGCCGAGTTTAAATACGCATCCAGGCCCTGTGCTGCTCCTGGTATGTGGAGCAGGCCAAGCCTTGCTGAGGGAGGGAGGGGTGCGACACCTTTCTGTGGGTTTGTTGTGAGAATTAGATAAGGCAGCGTGGGTCTTTAGAGTGTTCCTTAAGCCTTTTTTTTTTTTAAGATTTATTTTGATTGTTTTTGACAGAGAGAGAGAGAGAGAGAGAGAGAGAGAGAGAGAGAGATACAGAGACAGAGAGAAGAGGGAGGGCCCAGAAAAGTCTCCATAGTTGCACATCATCAGTTTTTCCACATAGTTTCATTCCACAGGTGGGTGCGGGGCTGCACAGGGCAGGAACTGGGCCAGGGTCTCACTCTGATGAGAACTGAACTGGGGGCACTCCCCAGTTCAGCACATGGGTCCACATGGGCTGGGGCCGGGACTCAATCCTCGGTCCCCAGGGCTGCAAAGTGAACACTTAACCCACTGAGCCATCCCAGCTTCCCTCCCTTAAGCCTTGACTGGCATTTACCAGGATTTCCATAGATGTGTTTTTTCCTCCCTCTCTCTCATAGACCCTTTATAAAGTATGTAAAAATTCCTAATTTAATTATTTCTCCTTTCCCAATAGAAACACTTAACCTTAAACTGAAGGTTTTGGTTAAAAAAAAAAAAATTCCAGCTGAGCCCATGGGTGCAGGTGGCAGAGAATCCATAGCCCTACACGTGCCCTCTGGAGAGTCCAACACCCCTGCTCACATACACACCGCTGCCACCAAAGCTCCATTCCTGTGCCAGCTTCGCCAGCACACTGACACTGGTAGCTCTGGTCCCCTGCTCATCCGCAGCAGCACTGGGAGGCCCCAGGAATGATCCCTCCTTCCCATCTGAACCCTACACTCGGCCGTTCAGGGCACTCAGCACTGGGGCCAGGCAGTTTCCTGGGGATGTACATGAGGGGGGTTGGCCCAGGGCACCTGATAGAACGCAGGGAGAATGAGCAGGTGGTTGGCAGCCGCAGGGATATAGGGGCTGGCTCATTCTCAAGCTGTAGATGTGATATTTGAGTGATCTAGTCCTTATCATGATGTAGGCATCTGGAGAGCAACCTGGACGTGGGAAATTTTGTTCAGTGACCTTATGCAATTCTAATTTCTTTCTTTATAAAAATCTTTTTTAAAAAAACAACCTGAAAAGCCCTTGGGCAGAACAACTAACAGACACCCAAATGGCTACGCACTTACCCCAGTTTTCCTCAGGAGGCACTCACAATGCAGGAAAAGTGTGAGGCTGTTGACTTATTTCACCTCGTTGGCAATAATGGCTGCATGTAATGCCTGGAAGTAGAGGGCTGAGCAATATAGCAGCACTTGGAGCAACCCAACCCGTCCCAAACACCTGATCCCACTTCCCCTCAGAAATGAAGGTGTGGGAGATCATTTGTTTGTTGAGAGGCATTGGAGAGAGAGAGAGAGAGAGAGAGAAAGTGTGTGTGTGTGTGTGTGTGTGTGTGTGTGTGTGTGTGTGTAGGGTGTGACAGGAGTTTTAAGGTCCAGCAGGCCTGAACACCTACCTTACCTGCTTCTACATCTTCTTTTTTGCAATGAGATATTGACAGTCCCCAATCTCTCTGACCTTAATTCCTCATCCATTCATTGAGGTTAACAACAGGCACCCTGATCAGGTTAACACGAGGATTACAGGAGGTGAGGACATGGGGGTTCGTCTTCCCTGCCAGCCCTGGGTGGGAGACCCTGTGAGCACAGGAGCTGTGCAGGAGAGAACCTAACAGGCTGTAGTCTGTCCTTCCCTCACAGAAGTGATCAACCAGAAGGCCGTGTATTTCTTCAACCTGACTTCCATGCAGGATTCGGAAATGATCCTCACAGCCACCTTCCACTTCTACTCAGAGTCAAAGTGGCCCCGGGCCCGTGAGGTGCCATGCAAGCAGCAAGCCAAGAACTCATCCTGCCGCCTACTGCCCCCAGGCGCACCCACACGCCAGCACCTGATCTTCCGCAGCCTCTCACAGAACACGGCCATACAGGGGCTGCTCCGAGGGACCATGGCCCTGGCACCCCCACCACGGGGCCTGTGGCATGCCAAGGACATCTCTCCCATCGTGAAGGCGGCCCGGCGGGACGGCGAGCTGCTCCTCTCTGCCCAGCTGGATTCCGGGGAGAAGGACCGAGGGGTGCCCAGGCCCAGCTCACACGCACCCTACATCCTCATCTACGCCAATGACCTGGCCATCTCAGAGCCCAACAGCGTGGCAGTGACACTGCAGAGATATGATCCCTTCCAGACTGGAGACCCGGAGCCCAGTGCAGCCCCCAACAGCTCTGCAGACCCCCGCGTGCGGCGGGCCACACAGGCCACTGGGCCCCTCCAGGATAACGAGCTGCCAGGGCTGGATGAGAGGCCAGCCCAAGCCCCCCATGCCCAGCACTACCACAAGCACGATCTGTGGCCCAGCCCCTTCCGGGCACTGAAGCCCCGGCCTGGGCGCAAGGACCGCAGGAAGAAGGGCCAGGATGTGTTCCTGGCCTCTTCCCAGGTGCTGCACTTCGATGAAAAGACGATGCAGAAAGCCCGGAGGAAGCAGTGGGATGAGCCCAGGGTCTGCTCCCGGAGGTATCTCAAGGTGGACTTTGCGGACATTGGGTGGAATGAATGGATTATCTCGCCCAAATCCTTTGACGCCTACTACTGTGCGGGAGCGTGCGAGTTCCCTATGCCCAAGGTAGGGTGTGTTCCGCCCACTGCCTAATTGTGCCTCTCAGCTTTACCCCTATTGCAAGTCTCTCTGCCTCATGACCTGAGTGCCCTGTCTGTAGAACAGAAACAATAACGCCTCCCATTTTAGGAGGTGGGGCATACGTAGACAGAGGTCCCAGCGAGGCAGCCTGTTGGCTGGGGGTAGCCCACAGACAGAAGTGATTGGGCTGTGCTTTTGAAAGTGTTGACTTGATTTTAAATTGGACCATTTCTTCTTTTGGAAAGAGTAGACTGCATCTCCTTGGGTGTGTGTTCCCACAAAGCAACACTCCACAGAGGGTGAGCAGACATGCCCTGCGGGTCTTTGAAGCGCCCGCCTCACCAGGCCTCTTGTTTCTGTTCCAGGCCTGGACCTCAGAGCATTGGCATCTGTGAGCAGCACAGAGCTTGACTCAGTAGCTTCCCAGTGCATGCCCTCCTCCCTTTCTCCCACTCGGGACGGGGCCCCACAGGATGACCAGCTTTCACTGTGCATGAGTCCGCAGAACACACAGCGTGGGGCTGTTTTATCCATTGTGCTGGAAATGTTTTCAGATTCTCACCTTCCCTCCAGGCTGGGTGGTGGCTCTGTCCATCCATCTCAACCGCTGAGCTGGGGTGGGCTGGCTGCCAGCTGATGCCGACCCTTGGCACACTGCACACACTTCCCTCCTGCTTAGCTCCTCTGCTGAGTTCCGGGCCATGCCTTCCTCTTCAAGAAAGGAAGTCAGTGCATAAATCCACTTAGGACCGAAATAAATCAGCCAGCTGGGAATCCCAGACCCACGTGTGGGACGGCCTTACCCTGTTTGGGAATTAAGGGACTTCTCAAAGCCGTACACGTGCAAGAGCGAGGAAGGGAGGTGCCCTGCAGACAGGCGCCTGTAGGGAGGACCCAGCAAATCCAGGAGGAGCACTCTGCAGGCTCCAGCTGGCTGACCCCACACTTACCTTGTCAGCCTGGCTGGCTGCCTTCCCACCTTCCTTGACACCAGCCTGAACCTCACACATCAGATGTCCCTGCCTTCCTCTCTTCCCACTTCCCCGCGCAGGAAGCCTTGCTCTTCAACACACTGTGTGGAAAGCTCTCCTTGGTTGGCAGTGAACTGCAATGCATGTGGCTTGGTCCTGCTCATCTTGTTGGAGGTGCTTAAGGAACAGTATTCTCTGTGCCACTGGGATCCAGACCCTCCCTGCGGAGGGGGAGAGAGCCAGTGTGGCCCCAGCAGGCATGGTTTCCAAGCCTGGCTGTGCTGAGGGGTCTTGGCCAAGGTTTTTAGTCATTTTAAGCCTCAGTTTCCTTACCAGTAAAAGTAAGGTAACACCCATCCCATAAGCCTGGTAAGATGACAAAATAGGGTGATGCAGATAACACAGCATCTGACACCCACAGTCAGCCCACCCGGAAAGTGTCAGTTTCCACCCCATCACACTGACACACACAAGTGTGCAGGCCTTGCCCTTCCATGCTGAGAACACGGTCACGTGGAAGCCTGTCTAGACTCCTGAGACTGTGAAACCTGGGCAGCTGTGGCCTCAGCCTCCCCTCTAACCCTTCCTGCCCAGGTCTAGGTGCTCCTGGTCATGTGTGACACACAGGTGCCCCCAAGTGGCCAGTGCCTTGTAAGGGATGTGGCTTCCCTCTGGGAGGCCCAAGGCTCAGGGAAAGCCTGACTGACGCTTTTGCAAACCTCCCCGCAGGAACTCAGTCTGTGCTGACTTGAGGAGAGGGGTCCCAGCCCTGGGACCTCACCTTTTCTTCTAGGATGACGCGTCAAGGACACGTAGATGGCACAGTGGGTGGGTGAGGGCAGAGCACCCAGCTAACCATGCTTCTTTCCCTCCTCGCAGATCGTCCGCCCATCCAATCACGCCACCATCCAGAGCATTGTCAGGGCAGTGGGCATTGTCCCAGGCATCCCAGAGCC
Organism: Craseonycteris thonglongyai; assembly: GCA_004027555.1. NCBI lineage: Eukaryota > Metazoa > Chordata > Mammalia > Chiroptera > Craseonycteridae > Craseonycteris > Craseonycteris thonglongyai. Next base: position 34,654 of record PVKE010001125.1, on the reverse strand, counting down.
CTGCTGCGTTCCTGACAAGATGAATTCCCTTGGGGTCCTCTTCCTGGATGAGAACCGGAACGTGGTTCTGAAGGTGTACCCCAACATGTCCGTGGAGACCTGTGCCTGCCGATAAGACCAGCAGCTCTGGGGTGGCAAGCAGCCCCCCACGCCCTCAGGGCGGCATCCTCAGAGGCCCCAGAGTGAGTGAGTGACTAGAGGTGCAGCTGCAAATGCAGGGCAGAGCTCACAGGCAACGGTGCTGCGTCCCAGTTGGATCTGTGCCCCAGGGCCTCATTCTGGGCTCTTCATTGCTAGTGACTGAGCCTCTAAAACGCTGGTCTGCATCTCCTGAGGGAAACTGGGAATCAGCCCTGGCCTGAAGGCTGCCCATCACCCATCGCCTCTGCTCTGAACCTGTGTGATCATCTCATAGCCTGCGCAAACCCGAGGGCACTTGCTCCTTTCACGTGAAAAGAATCTCATTTAACAACCAGTTTAAAACACTGCAGGCCACCCATTGATACTGGAAAACAGGGCCTACATAACAATGCAAACAGACGTTTTCTTTCACACCCCACTGCAAAAGCTTTTATACATACACTATGCACATATACCCAATTTTGGTTTCTTTTTCTTAATATATATATTTTATTTTAAAACAAGAAGGAGGGAGTTGAAACCATTCCCCACAGAGGTAGTCATGCTGGTTAAATGCATTGTTTAAACATGCTTATTGAAATAACACATGCAGTAATATGTTGGAATACTAAAAAATAACCAAGATTTTTATATTTTTGTAAATTATACTTTCTATACTGTAGAGGGTGTATGTTGTGTGTTTTTATGGAATGCTAATAAATTAAAGGTACATGGCATCTTGAAAACTGTCACCCATTCCAAAATATTGATGGATCCCCATCTGTAATCATGGCATCTGGGTGGCTGCTGGAGACACGGCCTTCTTTACTAACCCCCTCCTGTCCCCAGGCCATCTCCACACTCTCTTATCTCTGTCCTAAGCTCCAGAAATTGACTGCCCCTGTGCTTTGCAGGATCCTGACTACCCACCTGGCCCGCAGCCCCCATCCTGGGCTCATCCAGGCAAGACTTGGCCCAGGCAGTGCAGTGGCCTTACAGGGCTGCCTTACATTTCTAGCCTCCGAGGGGACAGTGAGTGATTGGGAGAAGTCTGAGACATGGAAGGAACACCTATGGTTGACTGGTCACAGACCTTTCTCTTAGGGGGCGTAGTTCAAACAGAAGATTCAACATAAACAGTGAGGGCTGTCTCACGAGACCCAGGGGCTCCCAAGGAAATGGAATGTCGGTTTCTGCCTGTGCGTGCCTGTAGGACCACCCTGCTTCCTTGTCAGTGGCCCGTCCTGAATCAACTTCTCTCAAATGGCTCCGTTGTCTTTGAGTTGGCATTACCTTACAACTGTAGTGTCTGAAGGTGATTGACTGGAAAATCTGAAGGACAATCTGGGTGCAATTCGGGACAGGTATCTAACATCCCTTTGCTGGCATCTGAGAGGATGACAAGGCCCCCAGTCTTACTTGGAGGAGATTGAGAAGCCAGGAACCATCCTCCAGGAGGGGACTTTAAGGAGTAAAGAAGCCCAAAGCGGCTATCTTAGGTTGGGCCCGAGACCAGGCTTCCTGCACACAGGACTTAAGAGAAAGTGTTCCCAAGAGAAACAGGTACAGAGTGGGTGAAGCAGGACTGTAGGGGCCAAGAAACCAAGCATCTCAGCCTCACCTGGGTCCTGTAGGGACCTCTATAGCTTAATTACACCTCAGGGTTAGTGCAGCCTTGACAAGGGAGCTGGATGTTCAGCTTGGGGTATTCTGCGTGGATCTGCAAACTTAGTGCTCAGTTTGCCATGTCTAATCGTATTTGGAAGATGACAGAATATAAGTTAATAGTAAAATAAGTAAAAAACAAACAAACAAACAACAACAACAAAAACCCAGGGCTTGATAAGGCTCCAAATGCCTTTCTTTTCAATATCAGATTCAGTATCAGATCATTTTTCTTTCTCTCGCCCCTTCCCAATTTTCTCTTGTCAGACTGCTCCTTACCCATTTCTTGATGAAAACGAGGTGTCCTATAATAGCTCTATCTTATTGTTTCTGGTATTTGCAGTTTCTGGGAGATCTTCTGAGTTACCCGCAAAGCCTAGAACTCCTCTGTTTCATTTCTAGATTTGGAGGTAGAGGAAGCAGGCTGTCAGGGTCACCCCTGGGCCCAGGCATGAAAAGGGGCTTCATACTTGTGCAGGGATGAATAATCCTTGGTGGTGATAACTTTGGGGTGTGGTGGAAGGCACTAGTGTCATTAATGACCCCTTGCAATTATAGACACCACGCATTTAGATGTGGCCTCTTGTTCAGCCTCACAACAACCTTCCTACCCAATTGGTGTGTCAGAAAAATAGGCTCAGGATGGGCAATATGGCCACCCATGTCTTACTAACTTTGACACTCAAGGCTGCCTGATTCAAACTGAGGGTGCTGCCCCCTCAGTTTGCTGGTCAGCAACCCCATTATCAGCCTATTAGGGTCATCCCCATGGCACTGAGTGACCTCACAGTAGGCTGACCAGACCAGACTGTTTTAAATAGGACAGAAAACAATGATACTGTCCCTTTTCAAATAGTACATATGGTCAACCTAGTCTCATTGGGCTAATTTCAAGGTATCAGTAGGATGACTATATGTACCATTTAAAACAGAACAACACAGTTTTCTGTCCCATTTAAAACAGGACATCTGGTCGGCCTACCTCACAATAAAACAAAGTTTAAAACAAAATGTGCATGAATCTACGTGTTTTCCTCTTAAAACCAAAATATCAACATCTCATTGTCATAATAGCAAGAGGTTCCAACACACAGCCCTGAATGGGGCCCTGAGGTCACTCCACTGGGTCTAAGTTAGCCTGGAAGGAGCAACGCGATGGCCTGAAGTCAGACACCCTCTGAAAGGATAGGGCCTTACAGATCAGTTCATGTGACAAATATAAACAATGCAACTGAGAGCTGGGAACTTTAAGGCTGAGAGAAAACTGGCATAACCATTTTACTGAACAAGGGAGGAAACTGAGCCCGGCTACTACCAGGTGCCTGAGATGTCCCAGTAGGTCCCTCTGTATATCTGATTTACTCATAAAATGTCATCAGAGCCATAACCTATCACTAGTGCTGCTTCTGTGACCAGGATGGAGACAGGCCACACTGCAGGAGCCCACAGAAGGCTGGGGTGGGGGAGGTGTGTGAGGAGGAGATTGCAGGCTAAGAGGACTAGGGGGTGGCCCCACCAGGATGGAAGGGCTGGACCTGGCTGCTGACATAAAGACATCGCAGGCATCAGCATGTGCAAAATGTTTTTGGTGACCCCACATGCCAGGAGGGAAGACCAGGAGGGCAGAACCATCATGCCAGCTCTGGGTGTAAATTGTGCACCAAACATTCAAGTTCAAGGGTATTTCTTTTTACCAAAGCTACAGAAAAGACCTTCACTGATAAAGTAATACTTTTGTGATTTCTATTCTCCACCCTCTTCTCCCTGAGATAATGACACTCATTTGAGCTGTGGTCCACCGTTCCTTCTCACTCAGGCCTAATCCAACCTTAAATTCCTCCAATCTCTGCCGGAGTCCTATTTGTGTGAGTAGGGGGTGGGTGAGCAGAGACATGGACTTGTTTATTTGTTCAATTATTAGCATCTGCTATGTGCCAGATACCATGCTAGGCAACGTCTGCATACTTTATCTTGTGACAGGCTCACAGGAATTTCCTCTTTTATCGAAGCCAATGGGCAGGGTGGAGTGGGCATCAGAACCACCTGGAGGGTGTTCCCAGGTTGGTGGGCCTTGTTCCTGGAGTTTCTGACTCAGGGCCAGACTGGCATTTCTAACCGCTTCGCAGATGCTACTGCTGCTGCTGCTGGTCCAGGGACCACACTTTACAAAGCACTGTTGTAATGACTGTGCTAACCACCTGGGCACAATCCCACTGCAGGGAGTTCACGTGGGCTGAATACTTAGCCTCTGCCAGAGGGTAGCAGCATGTCAGGAAAGGCTCCGCCCAGACCTGGGAAGTGACCTCTGCTCTGCCCGACTCATGCCCTCCTTACAGCCTCAAGGTGGGTCCAGTTTTCATTCCTCAGAGCAATGTGTGGGTGAGTAGAATTTGAGAAGCTCACAGAGGGACAAGTGTCCTTGTAGTCATGCCTCCTGGGATGGAAGGGCTTCCTCACCCTCTGGAAGCAGCTGTCTCACAGAAATGCAGACAGATCCTGCTCCACCTCCATAAATAAAGACTGAGATCAATGTCTGCTGGAGGGATGCGCCTCAGCAATTCTTGAGGTAAATGGATGCGTCAAATCTACCTCTCTTGATCATTAAGTTATACTTCTCCCATAGCAAGCAAGTAGTGACTCTACTTCTGTAATTCACAAGTCCTGGGAGCAGACAATGCTAGAGTCTGGTTAAAAATCACCATGACACAGTAATGCCTAACTGTCTGAGCATCAGGTATGAATAGGGACAAGGCTGAACCTACAGCCACCAGAGCCAGCCTGACCAACACACCCTGTGGAGCACCCCCCAGGTGTTCAAGGACATCTACAGCAGTGAGCAAGGAGGCCTCCCTGGGGGAGGGGAGGGGAAGTCCCAGCTCCACTGTGAATGGGGGGGCTGGCTCATGGACATGCCACATTGCAGGAAGGATGTACTGACTTAAGGCAACAGCAGACGGCAGACCTAAGGCCCTTTAGTGCTTCTCAGATGAATCCAACAAGTGCTGTTGCCTGAAACACACAGGCTGTGTGGTGGATGGGGAGTGCATGCAGGCACAGAAGGGCAGGCAGGACTGGCCCAGGTGGAGGACAGTGGAGGGGCCTGAGACATTCCTAACCAGAGCAATGCTGGAGCAGGCGCTTTGCAGAAGAAAGGGCAGAGCTGCCACAGGGATGATAGCAGAAGTGATAGAAAGGTCCGGCTTTGTACTGACAAAAGCAACAATGAGTACTTTGTTGAGTGCTTACTGCATGTCAGGCTCTGTGCTAAAGGCATTCAGTGCTCCCAAGGGACACCCAGGCATCTGTGGGTCCCTCTAGTACCCTCCCTGGTCACATGACATGCTACCAAACATGATTCCTGAACACAATCCTAGACCAGCTGAAGTGAGAGGCAGCTACTGACGTACCATAGGGAAGGCAGAAGTCCAGACATGGTGGCATGGCTCATCAAAATGTGGGGAAAACAAGTCCAGCTCAACCAGCAGTGCAAATTCACATATCTTTGTTCATCAAATGACTAAAGACTAAAAAGACCTACTGGTGAGGGGGCAGTAAAACGGGTGCTCACAGGCTCTGCTAATGAAATGAATGTTAAAGGAGCATTTCTGGAAAACAATTTTGCAATGTGTATCAAGAGCTTTGAAAATGTTTACGTCTACTTTGATGTAGATGTTCCACTTCTGATGAGCTGTCTTAAGAAAATACTGAGTAAAATATAGACTATAACAGTATGCGACATTATCTTGATAAGGAATTTGATTGTCCCACAGTTGGTGAATGCTGAATACATTAGGATATGTCCATATGGTTGGATATTGTTCAGTCATTAAAAATAAAATATATGAAAATTTTTTTTTTATGGCATGGGGAGATCCATTACTGACCTCTCCTTCTGGTAACCTGATCTAGATCCCTCTGAGGAATCATCCCAATGTGACTTTCCTTTTTTGCTATCAGAAGCATCACCCTGACCTAAGCCAACCAAGGCATCACATTCCCCCAATCACAGTGATCAGCTGGAGTATGGGCAGATGATCCAATGAGAACCAAGGAAATACCAGGAGACTAACTGGGACTTCCTAGAAAAGAGGCTTTTGCTCCTTCTCCACTGGATGCAGACCTGCTGCAGCTTTCTTGCCAAGACACAGATAGATCATGGAGGACACACTGTGGAAGGCAGTTCTGAGAGTGGAGAAAGTATGAGTGTAACTTTGCCTGTGTTCTGGACCAGGCTCTGTTAAAGCCAAACCTTTGCTGAACTTGTCAACTTTCATTAGTTAGCTGTAATCCATTTTTTCTTAAGCCTTTTTGGACTCTTGATTTTCTGCAGCCTTCAACAAAAGGAACTCTGTATGCAACATTGAAAACAATTATTGTGGGGAGGAGCAAGGGTGAGTTAAATATATGGTGATAGAAAGTGAACTGACTCTGGGTAGTAAACACATAATGCAACACATAGACGATGTACTATAGAATTCTACACCTAGAACCTATGTAATTTTGACTAACCAAATTTATTTCACCCCCAGTAAATTTAAAAATAAAAATGATTTTTAATTGTGGTAAAATATACATAACAAAATTCACCATTTTTAAATGAACAGTTCAGTGGCATTTAGTACAGTCAAGTTGCTATGTAACCATCACCACCATCCATCCCCAGAACTCTTTTCGCCACTCAAAACTTGAACTCTGTACCCATTTACCAGGAACTCCCCACTTCTCCTTCCCCTGGCCACAACCATTATAGTTTCTGTTTCCATGCATTGACCTCTCAGGTACCTCATACAAGTGGAATTATACAATATTTGTCCTTTTGTGACTGGCTTATTTCACTTAGCATGTCCTCAAGACTCTTCCATATTGTGGCATGCGCTAGAATTTCCTTCCTTTTTAAAGCTGAATTATATTCCATTGTATGTATAGACCACATTTTGTTTACCCATTTATCCATTAGTGGACACTAGGATTGCTTCTACCCTTTGGTTATTGTATAAGAAATAGTGCTGCTATGAACATGGGTATACAAATATGAAGGGGGATCCAAAAAACCCAGAATTATCTTCTGAAGGGCTTTCCCTGCCAGATGAGTGAGTGTTCTAGGAACCCAGCTGCATCATTGTACCAGCTGGCGTTGTTGTGAGAGGCTGCGTTCAACTTTAGTGAAAAAAATTTTTGGAGACTCTTTCAATGGGTTTGCCCATTTCAAGATGGGTGTTTTACATGAACAACGTGTGACATGAGAACTCACCTGCCCACACTGTGCTGATTCAGCAGTTTTTGATCAAAACAGCATGACCCTTGTGCCCCACCCTCCCTATTCACCTGCTCTCACCATTTTTTTGTTTCCCTAGATGAAAAAAAGTCCTCAAAGGGAAACATTTTGCTCATGTTGAAGAGGTGAAACAAAAAATGGGCAGAAGCACTGAAAGGCATCAAAATTGACAAGTTCAAAAACTGTTTGGAACAGTAGAAAAAGCATCTAGATAGGTGTATTGCGTCAATCAGAGAGTACTTTGAAGGTGACTGAATTTTAAACATGCAAGAATAAATACATTATTTTTCATAAAAAAATAATTTTTCAAAAAGACAACACCCCCTGTTGTCTTTTTGAGACAATGGAATTGCTGGACCATCTGGTACATGATTTGGGGAAGGTGGAGAAGGAGAGAGGAGAGGTGAATATGACATTTTGTGGCTCAGTTAAAGCAGCCCTTTCATGAAGCCCCAGCAATGGAAAGCTGGTTGCAGGAAAGAGAATCATTTTGCTGAGGATGCCCACATCCTGAGAAAGACAGAACAATACCCAAACCTTGTTCCCTAAGACCCAAAGTTAAGGGGATCTGTCCAGATGAACCAAGCAAAGCCCATGTGTACAAAACGGTAACAAGGTCTCTGAAATCACACCACTTTAACTGAGAGTATAGGCTAGTGACCCAGGCTCCCCATAAACACCTACTTTGGGAAGAGAGGGCAGAATGGGATCACAGTGTGACCACAGCTGGGCCTCTTCTCTTGACCTTGTCCCCTGTCTCACAGACATGCCTTCAGGAGAATGGGCCTTGCTGGGAGAGTGCCTAAGAAAGCTATTATTATGGCGCCTAAATGGAGACCTCAAGAAGACCTGGGCAGAAACCGGGCCCAGACAGTGCACCCCACGGGCTGTGCACAAACAGCTGTTAGATGTGTGTGACCCATCCCCAACAGCAAAGCTGGGTGTCTTTGAGAAGCAAGAGCACGTAAAATCTGCTAGAGGGGAAGCCGGGATGGCTCAGTGGGTTAGGCGCTCACTTTGCAACGCTGGGGACCGAGGATCGAATCCCGGCCCCAGCCCGTGCGGACCCATATGCTGAATTGGGAGCTCCCCCAGTTCAGTTCTCTCTCTGTATCTCTCTCTCTCTCTTTCTCTCTCTCTCAAAATAAATAAATAAATAAATAAATAAATAAATAAAAAGGACCATACAAAAATAATTTGAAGGACTATATACCACCAAATTAAAAAAAAAACAAAAACATCTGCTAGAGGCCCTTCCCCCCTCCCCTCTTCCAGCATTAAGAAGCTGGACTGATACCATCCCACCTCTATCTCCTTTGGATTAAATAACCCTACAGTGAATGCACTTGGGCAATTCAGGAAGGAGATGCCCTGAGAGGGAAACACTCAACTTCCCGCTACTATGGATCTGGAGGCCTCATGCAATTATTTAGAAATAATAAAAGAGATGTAGGCCTGTTGATACTCTGAGTTTGGGGCAGATAATTCCAGAAATTTGCACTCATGTCACAGTCAATGTGACCTGCGCCTCTGGGCCTTGTTTATATGCACACTCTGTGACTGGATTGGTGACCCCACGTGTAGACAGGCCCACAGTCCTTTATCTGAGATTCCCAAAACCGAAACTATCAGGAAACTACAAGTTCCTTTTAACTCCTTTCATGGCAAAACTTCACCTGTGTGTTTTTAGTCGTTTAACTGCAGACATATCGATATGTTTGGTTAAAGGGTTTGTCTCCAACCCTGTCAAAGATGTTACAGTACACATGCCATACCAAATTTCTGAAATCTGAAGCTTTCTGAATCGCAAAACACTCCTGGTCACAAGGTTTAAATAGGGAACTGGGGAGCTGCATATATCTGAAAACGTGAACTACGGGCATCACTGGACGGTGAGATTGTCGTTTATTTTTATTGCCTTCTTTACAGTGTTTTGCATTTCCCAAATTATCTGCACAATATACTACTGTTATAATCAGAAAAGAAGCTGTGTCATGTTTTTAAGAAAACATCAGGTACCAGGAAGCCGGGATGGCTCAGTGGGCTACACGCTTTGCAGCCACGGAGTCCAGGGATTGAGTCCTGGTCCCGGCCCAAGCCCATGCAGACCCATATGCTGAACTGGAGCGTGCTTCCCTTGTGGGAGGACCCCGGCCTGCTTCCTGCCATGGGGGAGCCCCCAGCCCAGTTCCTACCCTGTGTGGCCTCATGTCCACCTGTGTGGAATAAAACTATATCGAAAACTGATGATATACGGCTGTGGAGACTGCTCTGGGTCCTCCCCCTTCTCTCTCTCTCCCTCCTCTCTCTCTCCCTCTCTCTGTCAAACAATAAAAATACATCTTAAAAAAAAATCAGGTAGCAACCCCTTGAGCTTCCTTGAGCACAGGCATCCTTTGGCTGCCTCCAAAGACAGAGCTGGTGGGGCTCCCCGGCCTTGCTCCCCAGCTCCTCTCGGCCCACTCCCACTGCACAGTCGCAGCTCCACTTCCCGGGCTCTGAAACTTTCATCAGTGCTAGGGTTCTTGCATTGAGCTGGCTCAATGCCCAGCATGCTTCCTGCCCCTCCAAGCAGCACTTCTGAAGCTGCACCCTCCCCATCCACTCTCCCCTCACTGTCCCCCAGGGATGGGGACAGTGAGTTCTGTCCAGGCCTGGCCACAGGGGGGCTCCTGGTTTCACTCTGCCTCCACTCTGGGTGGGAGAAAAGCTGGGCTGACACTGGGATCCTGGCCTCAGCCCACTGTGGTCCCTTCCCACCTCCCCGAGCCTGCTCAGCACCCGCCGCCCTCCCCAGGAGCACCACCAGCATGGAAACACTTCATGTGAAGTCCTCCCCAGAGCAGACCTCCTGAGTCATGTTAACTAGGCTCATTCTTTGCCTTCTTCAAACCCACACCCAATGGAAATGGACAGAGCCTAAGTGCGAGCACAATGCCCTTGAAATCACAGATTCTGGGGCCTTGTGTCAGCTTGGTCAGGCCAGGGGCGTTGCATCCTAGGCACGTACGGGCCTCAGAGCTCCCCTCCCCCTGCTTCGTCTCCCCAGATTGCATGGTTCCCCTGACTGAGGAATGTGGTCTAGGCATCCAGCCCTCTGCCATGAGCAAAGACTCTTCCCAAGACCAGTGACAGAGCGCTTTCTTCTGGGGTTCCTGGCAGGATGCCTCAGTGTATATGTGGTGTCACTAGAGAGCAGGCTGCGGGTGCATGCTGCCTCCTTAGCGCCCAGCTCAGTCAGACCTGGGGCAGAGAATTGGCAGCTGTCATGCGGCCATCCAACTGACCAGGGCATGCAGTGAGTGCCATGACATGTAGCACATAATCACTTAACCCCCTCCAACTCTCTTCTGAACCAGAAGTGACTTGCTCCAGGGCCCGTGTTGGGGACTAAGTGAAGGAACTGGGATTTGAACCCTCACCGGGTTCAGCTCTGAAGTCTTATCATCTCACAGAAATATGTGCTGCATTCATGAGCAATCATCTCTAATGCTCGGAAACTTGCTTGACAGATGAGAAAGCAAGGCACGGAGCACTGGAGCCACACCTGAAGGTTCTGATCTGCCCAGAGCAGGCCTCTCCTAACCCTGGTACGGTCCCCCAGCCCACCATCCCCTCCAGCCTGAGGTTTGCAGGATCTTCTGGAAGTTTTGTGTTGTTTCTATATTTGGAGGACTTCTGGGTCCTGTTCGTGGCCTGGATTCTTTGTTTCTGTGGCCCAGGAGATGGAGTGTATGTCTCCCTGTCTTGAGATTCTTTTGAACAGAGCTGGCAAGGAAATGAGAAAGGATCTAATTAGGGGGCAATAACCCCGTGGAGAAATTCGGGTTCTTTGCAGCAGGCCGTGTCCTTCCCACAAGCCCTGCGTCTTTCTCAGATGTTTATAAAGTCTTCATTAACGAAGAGCTCCCTTAGATAAGAGGTTGGAGCTCCGCATCGAGGACCAGATAAGGACAAGTGGAGGACACTCCAGGACGGCGGGTGAGAGCCTGGGAACAGGCCGGGTGCTTGGTGCAGAGTGGTCGACAGGACAATGCAGGCCCGCTCCTCCCGGGCTCCTCCCCACACCCGCTAACGCGAGGTGGCTGCCGGCAGTCTCCCTTCCAGGGCCAGCTCGCCGTCCCAAGATGTGCCCCAGGGCGCTGTGGATGGCCCTGCCTATGCTCTCCCTGCTGACCTGCTCCGGGCAGGGCAAGCCTCTGGAGAGCCGGGGCCGGGTGTTGGCCGGGGCAGATGCCCATCGCCTGCATGAAGGGGGGACCTTTGACCTGAGGATGTTCCTGGAGAACATGAAGGTGGATTTCCTGCGCAGCCTCAACCTGAGCGGGGTCCCCTCCCAGGACAAAACCCGAGCAGACCCACCGCAGTACATGATTGACCTGTACAACAGGTATACCGCCGACAAGTCATCCACCCCTGCGTCCAACATTGTCCGAAGCTTCAGCATGGAAGGTACTGTGGGCTCCAGCGGGGCTCCTGGGGGCTAGGGGACGCTTGGTGGTCCACAATATGCTGCCCACTGTGGTGGCCACTGGCCATGTCAGGCTCTCTCTGTTTCAATTTAAATTAATTAAATGAAATAAAATTAATAACTTAGCTCTTTAGTTTCACTAGCTTTGATTCAAGTGGTTGACAATCCTGTGTGGCTGGTGACTACCCTATAGAACAGTGCAGACAATGGAACATTTCCATCATGGTAGAAAGTGCTACTGGACAGCTCTGTTCTAGAAGATTCTCCTCCCTGGGCCCACTGCCACTTTAACTCAGTGGGAGCTTCAGGAATGCCAGCCCCCTTTCTTCTACCCCTTTCTTTCCTCACTCTTTCCACCTAAAAACAGACAACTCGTTTAGCCTCCAACCAACTTATATATTTTTTAAGCTTTGAAAGAATGCCTATTTCTCTCTCATCAAAAGGTATCTAAAGTTCAGATAAATTTCACTGAGAGAAATGTCAGAGGACTGCTTAATTATTTTCCAAATATAAAATAATTTCCCTGACTTAGGAGGACCAGAAGATAATACACGTCAGCTTCGGGCTTATGTTCTCGAATTCACACCATGTGGGTGAAATGATTTTGGGCAGGGAAGCCAGGCTTGTAGATACTGGAGGTATGCACCCAGGTCCTGTGCTAGTTACGCAGCCTGGTCCTGAGCCAGACCCATTCATCTGCACCGCTCCGTTGTTTCCAGCTGCCACCGTCTCCATCTAAACACCCAGCTGCACGGGCCTGTCTGCTTCTGGGGGCAGCCCCACAAACTCCCAACAGGCCTCACTCAGAGCCACAGCAAGCCAGACCTGGCCTGCCTGCAGGGGACATGCCTGCCTAAAGGACGCTGTGATCACAGTGCATGCCCGGCAGTGCCAGATTTTCTGATTGCCCAAATGAAGAAGAATTCTAGATTTTATGTAAACTTGCCTGATTTTTAAGACACAGACTTCATTTATTGTTTTAATGCTGCCTGCCAGCATCACGGCAGGCCCATGGGGCATATCTGTGAGCTGTGCTTCTTTGGCTGGACCCCATCACCAAATGCCATCTTGGAGTCCAGCCTTTAGAGTCATCACATTGACACCCCGCCCCCATGCTCCAGCGTTGTCCCTGTTCTAGGAACAAGTGCTCTAATCTGATCCCAGCTCTGCCTGTGGCCAGAACTCCTGTGGAGGCCAATTATGCTTTCCTTCACACACTCCACAGATGGGCTGCGGGTCGCTTCGGGAGTGGGGGTGGGGGCACATTTGCTTTCTGGATGTCTGACTGTAGTCCCACAGCCATTACCAGGCAGGCCACAGGAAGAGTGCACTAGGTCACTAATGCACTGCTTCCAGACTCTGTCTTTACTTGAATATGCCGTAGCAGCTCAGCACGTTCTGCAGGAGTGGAATAGCTGTGAGGGCTCTCGAGAACCATGTGAGACCCACGTGCTTTGGGGGGGCAGGAAGATCTGGCACAACTGGGGAGGACACAGAAATACTGATTGAGCACCTACTATGAGCCAGGGACAGTGCTGGATGAATTCCATACACCATCTTACTGAAGCCTCAAACCAACCCTGGGAGGCAGGAAGGATGAACCCCATCCTGTAGATGAGGAAACTGAGGCACAGAAAGACTCAAGACTTTTCCAAGGTTCTAAGCCTAGAGAAGGGCAGGGTCAAAACTAAAACTTTTTTTTTTTTTAAGATTTATTTTATTATTTTTGACAGAGACAGACAGAGGTAGAGAGAGACAGAGAGAAGGGAGAGGGCCCAGAGCAGTCTCCATAGTTATACGTCATCAGTTTTCGACATGGTTTCGTTCCACACAGCTGGGCGGGGGCTGTCCAGGGTGGGAACTGGGCTGAGGGCCTCCCACATGGGAGGAACGCCCCCTCAAGCCAAGGGCCAAACCAGGGGATGAGAACTGAACTACAGGCCTCCCACATGGGAAGTACACCCCAGTTCAGCATATGGGTCCACATGGGCCGGCGCAGGGATTCGATCCTCTGTCCCGGGGCTACAAAGTGAGCACTTAACCCACTGAGCCATCCCAGCTTCCCCAAGACTGGCACTCTAGTCAGACAGACACCAAAACTTGCTGGTTTTCAGGAGAGCATATGGTCTCCCTTCAGTTGGCACATGTAATTATTCACAAAATGCCACTTCTCTTCCCCTTGATGACCAAGCCAGGGTACAACAGAGATGTGCTGATGGCCATGTGTCAGCCAAGAGAAGTGGGAAATTGAGACAGCTGTGTGGCTAAAAGACAAGTTCCATTTTTGCCTGACATGAGAAAGCAGTTGAGGCTAATACATTTTTTCCCTCAAACATTAAAAAATCACCCACTTTCACTTTGTCAGGAGTTACAATTCCAAATAATTTTTATACTATTTAGATGCAGAGATTTTTAATATTGTCTTAATGTTAGAATTTTACCTTCCCTCCCAGGATCTCTCTTTTAAAATCATACACTCAGAATCGGCACTCGGAACCTGGCAGTGTATTAATATTTTGCTGGGTTTTTGTTTGTTTTTTTTTCTTTTTTAAGTGAGGATCTTTACAGAATATGTACATTTTGGCAGTTAAACACCTTAAACCCAGGTTTCACAACTATAGAAGTAGAATAATAGGGAAAGCTGGGATGGCTCAGCGGGTTAAATGCTTGCTTTGCAGTCCTGGGGACCGAGGATCGAATCCCAGCCCCGGCCCATGTGGACCCATATACTGAACTGGGGTGTGCCCCCAGTTCAGTTCTTGCCAGGGCTTATGAGGGAGGCTCCTGGACCTGTTCCTGCCCTGAGCAGACCCGTGCCCACCTGTGGAGTGAAACTATACAGAAAACTAATGCTGTCAACTGTGGAAACTGCTCTGGGCCCTCCCCCTTCTCTCTGTCTGTTTCTCTGTCAAAAAACAACAACAACAAAAAAGTGGAATAATAATTAGATCTTCCCAATGTCAGCATGAAGAGTCAAGTGAAATATAAAATGTAAAGCCCTTAGTGCAATTCTGGGCACATAGTCAGTGCTCAATAAACATCTGGACCTGCTCACTCCAATGCGAGGTATCTCCTGCCTCTGCTTTTCTTTGGGAGATCTTAAAGGTACCTTGCAAAATACTCTTCTATAGTAAGGGCTTAGGTGAAACAAAATAGAGGTTTGACAATGTCATCCCGAGTGCCCTTTTATCCAAACCCTGAGTCTCAGCTTTGGTGTCATGAAACCAGACCCAGCCAGCAGATGCCCATCACTGTGTGCTTGCGTTTCAGATGCCGTCTCTATACCTGCCATGGGAGACATCCCCTTCCAGAAACACATCCTGCTTTTCAACATCTCCATTCCCAGACATGAGCAGGTCACCAGGGCAGAGCTCCGCCTCTATATCTCCTGTCAAAGCCACGAGGACGCGTCTTACGAGCTGAAAGGAAACATGGCCATTTATGATGTTCTGGATGGAGCAGACACATGGGACACTTCTGCAGGAACCAAGACCTTCCTGGTGTCCCAGGACATTCGGGATGAGGGCTGGGAGACCTTTGAGGTCTCCAGTGCTGTGAAGCGGTGGATCAGAGCAGACTCCACCAAGAGCAAAAATAAACTGGAAGTAACTGTGGAAAGTCGCAAAAAAGGCTGTGACAAGCTGGATATCAGTGTCCCCCCAGGCTCCAAAAACCTGCCCTTCTTTGTTGTCTTCTCCAATGACCGCAGCAATGGGACCAAGGAGACCAGGCTGGAGCTCAGGGAGATGATTGGCCACGAGCAGGAGAGTGTGCTGAAGAAGTTGTCCAACAGCGGCTCAGCAGAAGCAGGGGAGATCAAGGACGAGGACAGTGTGGAAAGCCACGCGGCCACGGGGTCGTCTTTAGCCAGACGGAAGCGGAGTACTGGGGCCAACAACCACTGTCAGAAGACCTCCCTGCGGGTGAACTTTGAGGACATTGGCTGGGACAGCTGGATCATCGCGCCCAAGGAGTATGATGCCTACGAGTGTAAAGGCGGCTGCTTCTTCCCCCTGGCTGATGACGTGACCCCAACGAAACACGCCATTGTGCAGACCCTGGTGCATCTCAAATTCCCCATGAAGGTGGGCAAGGCCTGCTGCGTGCCCACCAAACTGAGCCCCATCTCCATCCTCTACAAGGATGACATGGGCGTTCCCACCCTCAAGTACCACTATGAAGGGATGAGTGTGGCAGAATGTGGGTGCAGGTAGTGCCGGCCTGTGGGTGGGGGAGGCCCCATGGAGGAGGGGTCCCAGTGAGAGGTCCTGCGTCCTCCTGGGAACAATAGGGACCAAGTTCATCTGCACACCGGCCTGGAGAAGGAAACAGCTGTCACATCCTTAAGGTCAAGGCCTGCTCGTCCTCTCATGGTACACCCCAAGCACACCACTGGGTTTAACTGCCAGGAAGATGATGGCCCAGGAGACATGGGTCTAGGGAGAAGAGGGAGCCTAGAAGGGTTGTTGGGGTAGAAGGGGAGATGATAAAAGAGGGCAAGAGAAAAACTAGTGCAGAGTCAGCAGAACACTGAGCAGAGGTGAGCCAGACCAGGAGTGACAGGTAGGCGATACGAAGAGGTTTATAGAAATTAAAGCAGTGAGGAGGTTGGGGTTTACTCCAGTAACCTCAGGGAGTATGCAGGACAGGAACAGGCCACGTGCTCTTCATCTATCATTTCACGTATTCCCACAACCCAGTGAGACGGATGTTATGACTCCCCATTTACAGACACAGAACCCAAAACTCAGGCAGGTCAAGTAGCACCAGTCAATGGCCTGATTCCATGTCATAGGTTTCCATAGGTCTGTCCATTGCCAAAGCTCAGGGCCTTTTCATGTGCCACATCACAGTTTAGCAGGTTACCTTGTAGCTAAGGGACCATTAGATGGGCCATTAGACGAGTGGGTGGGCCCCTGGGCTGAGACTGGCCAATACTCACCAGTGTGACTGGGCTGCCTGTCATATCCAGGACATGTTCCAATTGCTCAGCCTGTGCCAATTCAGTGGCCAAATGTTGTTTAAGATCACTTCTGAATCACTGAGAAACTACACCCTAACCAACTGCAGGTCGGAGAAAGGGTAGGACGGCGGTACTCGGGCCCCAGGACGCATTGTGGCCAGAGCTACTCTAACACACGGGTCCGGTGCTTGTATAGCCAGCAGTTAACACAGAGCCACTTGCTACCTGTGGACTCAAACTGTGTGATAGTTGGGGAGGGGTGGCACAAGTCACCCCGAGGAATGGCATGGCCCGTGGCCTCTGTCTCTGCAGTTACTACTCGGCATAAACAGCTCACCAGCGTAACCCACTGTGGGTTTCCACCCACAGGGACTGCAGCAGAGGCAGGGCTCGCAGGCCCTTCCTGGCCACAGCCAGCTCTGCCTGCATTGCTGGCTTCTTGGGTAGTGTCACCCTGCCCCTGTCCCAGATTTGGGCTCCAGGAATGAACTCAGCCCTCACTGACCCCAAGAGGGGACAGAGTTTCTATTTCCTATGCATTTCATTCTCTCCTCTGACTCTCAAGACACACATGGAATGGGGTGGAGTGAGGAGTCTGGGTGTGGTGGCACTCCGTGGCCCTTCTGACCACCGGCCAAGGCCTAAAGAGACCGAGGCCATTCACACTGGTGGAAGCTCCCAGTACACTGACAGAAACAATGGTTTGTGTTAATGTTTACATGGAACCAATGAACAGCTTTAACATAAAACACCAATCAAACATCATTGTTTAACTACTGGAGTTATAGAAAATAGTAACTCCTGGTACGACACTGCCACTCAATCACAGAGTCCTGGTGATGTATTTCTGTGCCTGCATCAAAGTGTTACGTGGAAATAAAGTCAAATGTCTAATCCGTGACATTTGTGCATGTGAGACCTGGGCCTGATGGCCCCCCAGCCCCATGCCCTGCCCACCCCTCCCTACAGGCTCCTCGTTCTCTAGGTGGCTGGATGGGAGGGCACTGAGTGGAGCTGCCACAGGGCGGTGGACACGCGTGGGCAGTGTCCCTGCACATTGGGGGTCAGCGGATGTCTGTGGAAGGGCCTGTGTGTGGGGATGCAGGTGTGGCATGAGTGTGTGTGAGTGCAGATATTTGCAAGTGGTCAAGGACAGTGAGTCAGCATGCCATTCTTGACCTCCCCACATGCCAGGGGAGAGAGATCCTGGCCACTAAGTTACCCCTGCCTCCTCCCCAGTGTCCTAGGGCCCGCACGCCTCTCCCACATCTGCCCGCAGTCAGACATGCTCAGCTGCCCAGCCCCAGCCAAGGACCCTCAAGGACACTGTCTGTTCTCAGCCCTCAGGGCACTGCCCTGGCCACCTCACTCCCACACACCAGAGCCCAGCTCTGGGCCAGCCCCTCTGACCCCTGTCCCGACACTCTGCTTCTAATCTTCCTGACTCTCGGGAGCACTACAGTGCTTCTCTCACAGCTGTCACTGGCCTGGCCTGGGGACCTGATGGCCTCTTGTCATAAGCCACCTGGAGACAAGACCCAGGCTCCTCTGGCCTTCGTCCTCCTGGAGGGCTGACTCACCTGCAGCTCAGGACACATGGGTGTGGACAGATGTGCTGGGATAGACCATGGAGGAGAGCCTCGGGTCATGCGCTCTGCCCCCATTTCACTACGGTGTTCCTCCTGCTTCCCCAGGGCTGGACCTCCCCAGCCAACGAATGAAAGGCAACAGCACCATCCACTGGACACTGTTACGTGGTCAATGAGCCCCCTGCCCAACGACCACCAGTTTTACTGGTTCATTTGTAATGTGTGCTATGGTGTGTTCACTTTTGTCATATCACGGTGGTGACATTATCACTGTCACGTGTATGAAGCTGAAGCCCAACAAAGTGATGAGTTGGCAGGATTGCTGGCTGTTCCCTGCTCCTCATGTGACCTACCTGCCAGGGCAGGAGCAAGACAGAGAGAGAGGCTCAGGAATGGCAAGCAGAAGCCACAGGCAGACGCAGAGGCAGTGAGATGGAAGTGGAGCAGAGAGACTGCGAGGACAGCCAGAGAGGAAGGCAGGGGACCCTGAGTGCAAGGCTGGGCTACCATGTGCACTCAATGGCTCAGACAGTAGCCACAGGAAAACAGGCATTTGCATCCGAACTTACAGAAATGAAGAGGGGGTGGCAGCATGGGAAGGCCTCACCGTTTGCTCTCAACCACTAGCCAGAAACTACAGGAGCCAGGATTTGAACCCCAGGTGTAAGGCCAAACCCACATTCTCTCTGGAGCCCTGGCCTCTGTCCTGAAACCCTCCTGAAGGTCAAGGTCACAGTCACACTAGCAGGAAGAATAAAAGCGACCTTATCAACTAAATGACAAGGCAGCCTGTGCACTGCTGTGCAGGCCCTGCGCCCAGCTGGGCTCTCGCTCTCCTATCCTGCTGTGTAGGACCTGCTCACTGGTCAGCTGGACACACAGCACCATTGATGAGAGAAAGAGGGGCAGGGTGCCCCTTCCCTAGGGTGACCAGACGTCCCGCTTTTGGCGGGACAGTCCCGATTTTTAACAATTTGTCCTGCATCCCGCGGCATTTTAAAAAAGTCCCAATTTTTGGAAAGAATGCACGACAAGCTAGGGAACGGCGGGAGATAGACCAAATTTTTAATCAAGAACCCCCTCCCCCGCTGATCAATGGTGTCCCACTTTACCATGTTAAAATCTGGTCACCTTACCCTTCCCGCTGCAGTCAGCGCTCTCTTAACACGATCACGAGACACTGCAGCTGGCACCTCTTCCAGAACGCTGCCAATATTGAGAGAACGCGAGTCCTGGGTCACCCCTTACTCGCAGCCTTTACTCTTCTAAGCCTGACTTGATTGCCATGTAAGCTGGGCCCATACAGGTGGGGGTGAGGTCACAGCCCCCCAATATTCTTTCTTTTTCATATCCTGGGCTTTGGTTCCAGGCCCAGCTCATCTGACTGACCCCTGGGGCATCGGTTTCTTCCCAGAACATCTCTCACAGTTCTACTATACCTGCCAATGGGGCTGCGCATCCAGGCCCACCTCAGGGGTTCCAGGCAGCTCCCATACTGTGACCTCGGGTGGTCCTCACAGTAAGGGGAGGAGGACGCAGAGTCCCAGCGTGCTGGACATGCTGGCACAGGTAGGCAGGGGGGCCCGGGAGAGCCCGCCTCTGCGGGTGCTCCTGCTGCCCAGACAGCTTGTGACAGAGCCCGCTCTTCAGCTGTGATGCCACCAGCGGCAGGAGAGCCAGCAGGGCTGTGCTGGCCTGTCAGCCACAGACATCCGCACCGAGGGCCTTCCATGCACGGGTGCAGGTGTGTGGCCTGGGCAGGTGCACACGGCCTACTTGCTTTCCTGTTCTGCTGTCAGCATCCTGAAACTCACAACAGTTTTTGAACAAGGGCCCCCTATTTCCATTCTGTTCTTGGCCCCACAAATGCTGTAGCCGACCCTGAATGCATGCGTGTGGTCAGCATCTTGGTTTCCCAAGTGCCAGGGGCCCTCTGGGGGCCATGTCAGGCCTCAACTCTGACTTGATCCTGGTGGGATAGGGTGTCTGAGCTTCGCTGCTGAGAGCTTGCCCCTGGGTCTGAGGGGGCGGACCCCCAAGCCTCCTCCCCAGCGGCATCTTAATTTGTGACCTATGGCAGCAACACTGTTCAGATCGTGAAGGCTGGCCTATTCCATCCATATGGCAGCTCCCTGGGGGACCCGGGTTCCTGGGAAAGTCAGGAAAAGCCTGATGTGATGGGATCCTGCTTTTCCTGGATCCATTTTAATGAAGAGACTGGAGACAACACACAAGGCAAGCAGCCATGCACACAGGGGTGGAATACATCTTTCAGAACTTCTTTCCTTTTCCAATGAGAACATCCACCCCAAACAGAAATCCCACCCCATTGGCCTCAGTTTCCCTGAATAGTCCTCACACAGACAACCACCCCTCTTCTAAGGAGCCTGTGTCATTAGTGGGTGACAGGAAGATGTCCCTGAGTTGGGGCCAAAGCCTGCTTCGCGGCAGCTCTGTCCATGAGCCCTGACATACAAGTCACCCCCGTGGTGGCCACAGGGCTTCTGCTGTGGCAGACATGGCTCATGCAGGCCCACAAGGGTCCCAAGGCCTTCTCTAGTCTGGATCAAAGTGAACAAAATAAGGACAATGAAGTATCAGTCACAAAAACCAAGTGCAATCTGTGGGGTGTTCAAGTACCTCCCTCTTTTAAAGAAATGTTGGAGAGCATACATAGGTAATAAGCTTTTGGGTTTTTTAAATTATTATTATTATTATTATGTCTATATTTGGCAACATAAAATGCTGCTAGCTCTGCACTGATTCTCAGAAAATGATTTTGCAATGATTATAGGTTTGTGAAATTTCATATCTCTGGTTCCTCCTGGCTTTGGTCACCACCCCTACACCTGGGAGTGCCATGGCCACTGTGTGTCTGTCAATGCCACCACATCTACAAAGGGAACCAGTGTCACGCAAACTCCATCCAGAACTTGTCAACTTCTGGGCCAAGCTGCAGCCCTGGTCTCTGGGGTCTGGCCAGACCTCTCCCACCCCGCACTGTGCCTCTCTTTCCTGGTCCTCCTCCTTCATTCTTTGATAACCCTTGACCTTGTACACCTGCCCACCTCAAACATACATGCAATGCCCATTTGTTCACTCCTCTCGGACTCTGACCATGGCGTCACTCTCAAATAGGATTTGGGACAACCCATGTATCCTCACATAGCCAGGTATGTCCTGCCTCCTTGGGACGTACACCAGCCTCTCATTTGCCCACCTGATTCCCTGTTGTGAAGGGAAACTGATGGAGCTCACTGTGTTCACAACCCAGGAAAGCACCCATATTAACAAGATGCAGCAGCAAAGCCAGCTCCCGGAATGACAAGTGACGCAGGGACGCAGGCCTAGAGGCACTAAGGCATCACCTCCAGAATGGGCCTGGGAAGTGGTTCCTGAATCCCCAGTCTAGGGTCTCTAAGGCTCAGGGCTCAGGCCTCAGCGCAGGTGGATCTTATTACTATTAATCAAAGGAATGCTGATAAGAAGTAGATATGTCTATTAAAGAACCTCACAGTGCTCATACTCTCTGGTATCTCCATCTTAAAAAAATAAAAAACAAAACTATTAAATATGGAGAAACCTTGATGTTCACTGAGCATTGCTTTTCATAATAAAAACAGGAAACTATCTCAAATGTCCAACAAATAGGAGAATATTTTAGTGAACTATGGTTAGTTTCTTTCCTCTTTTTTTCCTGAGCCTGATTAATAGTAAAAATAAAGAGCATCAGATTTTTCTCCAGAAGTCACTGGAGCAACAGCTGAGTGGCAGCAAGTGGACACCTGCCTGCCCGCTGAGCTTGGAGAGAAGAACATGGCAGTGTGTAGTCTCAGGTCACTCCTGCAGGCAAGCCTCTGGTTAAGCTGAAATGGCACAGGCTTGAATTCAAGCAGGGCCAACCAGCAGTGACAGCACTGTCACCCACACCTACTCCAGAAGAGGGGAAGGGAGGCCTGGGGATAGTACAATTCATATTCAGGGCCAAAGTAAGATATAAATGAAAGAATTAGCCACCAACAAGTTTTTGTGCTCCACCTTCTTCATCACCATGGCAATGATGAGATTCTGTCCAATCCATACTCATTAGACATGTAAATGAAACCACGGGAGCCTACAACAGGTGGGCACTGGCCAGGGGGAAATGAGTGCCGCTATGGGTGGCTGGAGGAACTGCCAGTGAATTTCATCCCCCTGGGTTACAATTTAGCAGCATCAGTTAGAGCTGAGAGATCCAGAAGCTCCATTTCTTCATATCCACTCTAGCAAGGGCACATAAGCAGAGGCACGTTCAGAGAGAGCATGGCAATATTGTTGTAATCGTGAAAAACTGGGGATGGCCTTGAAGTAGGTACCAGGTGTTCACCCATATCCCCCTTCAGGGCCATCTGCTGACAGCTCACAGCTCTCCTCTCCCCAGGAACTGCCCCCTGCTGCCTACGGGGAGTAACTCACCCAGTTTATTTTTCCTCCTCAGGAACAACCTCCATTCAGTGACTACTTGTGTAGGGTATGGAGGCCTGGCCCCTGGCTTCTGTTTGGGATAACTGAAGGGCTGTCCCTGCTCAGATTGGCTAAGGCCCCTGTTGCAGCTGTTATCACACTCAACTCCTGCCTCTATCCAGACCAGCGTCCTCCCCTCCCTGACAGGTGCAGCCCTTGAAGCACCGCCTGTGCTTTACTGTAAGAGGACTAAGAAGGGAGGGACCATGAAGGAGAAGGCTGCCCAAGGTGGCCATAAATTTAGGCAAGGCACCTCATGGATCTCCCTTCTGTTCCATTGGAAGCTAGGGGGAGCTGCCAGATGTAGATATAATTAATGCTAATGGACCAAAATTAACAAACACGGAAGTGCTGCAGGCTGGCAGACGTGGGTAATTAGCAGTAATGGGCTGTGATTGACAGAGGAAGAGAGAGCCTTCTGTCAACTACTGGGAAGAATGTAAATATAGAAGCAGGGCGGAAAGGAAAGGTTTTCTAACCAAGGAGGTTTTTGCAGAGAGCTCTTGACCAAAGGGCTTTTTTTTTTTTTTGCTGGGTAGGTTTTTATAGGGAGCTCTTGATCAGAGCACTTTTGGGGCTCTGGAGGTGGTTGCAGAGGGCTCAGGATCAGCAGGAAGCAGTCAGGCTGTGCCAGTCAAGCGCAGCAGCAGTTTGGTTCCTGCCCTGGGAGGTTAGCTGGAGAAGATAGGTGGGTGAGTGGTACAGAGGGGCAGCACACACTAAGTGTAGGAATTGCTGGGCTGTAAGACAAGAGACAGCCCCTCTGCTTCTGTGGAGGCTGGATATCTGCCCGAAGGACTGAGCACCAGCTGCCTGGGCTTCCCAGAGGACAGTGAACAGAGGGAGGACAGAGACAGCTCTCTGCTCTCTGCTTGGGCCTTTTTGGACTTCGCTTTCTGCTGCCTCAGGGATCTGCATGGAGGGTCATTCTGCAGCCTCCTGTCTTCTCCAAAGGACAGTATTATTAAAAGGGAGAAAGAAAGGTTCTGGGTCCAGTCTAGGACAGGTATGTAACTCTGAAATAAAGACAGAGCAACAGGGTCCAGACTTGTGCTGCCTGCACCATTCAGCCAATAGACTGACACAGGAGTTGGGTCATGGAATGAGCATTTATTATAAGGGCCCCTTTACCTGAGATGGTGAAGGTTGGGTGGAAGAAAGAAAGGATGCCTTTATTTCAGAGCTACATACATCATGCAAAGATAAATAACCCTGCTGCCACCCCCAGACCTGTCCTAGACTGCACCCGGAGCGCTTGACCCTTACAACAATGCTGTCCTTTGGAGAAGACTGAAGGCTGCAGAATGATCTTCCATACAGATCTCCAAGGCAGCAGAAAGCAAAGTCCAAAAAGGCCCAAGTGAAAAGGAGAGAGCCGTCTCTGCCCTTCCTCTGCTCACTAGCCTCTGGAAGGATGGCAGCCGGTGCTCCATCCTTCAGGTGGATCTTGGATTTCCACAGAAGCAGAGGGCTCTTTGGTCTTCCAGCCCAGCGATCCCAGCCTGAGAGCTCTCACTGCCGCTGTCTGCTCATCTTCTGCTGTGTTCCAGGGCCAGGCACCAAGCCACTGCTGTTCTCGATGGGCCTACCTGACTGCTTCCTGGTGACTGCAAATACCTCCCCAGTTCCAAAAATCCCTGCCCAAACAGCCCTTCCTTTCTGCCCTCCTTTTGTATTTATATCTTGCCAGTAGTGGATAGGAGGGTCTTTCTTACCTTGTCAATCATAGCTCATTACCTCTAATTATCCAAATCCACCAGCCTGCAGGGCTTCCATTCTTATCAGTTTCAGTTCATTAGCACTAATTATATCTATGTCTGGCAGCTCCCCCTAGCTTCCATTGGAACAGAAGGGAGATCCATGAGGTGCCTGCTTTGTTATTTACAACTACTCTGGGCAGCCTCCTCCTTAGCGGTCCCTCCCTTCTTCACCCTGCAACAAAACCATGTCACGACTAACGATGTACAACAATGGAGACTGCTCTAGGCTCTTCTCTCTCCTTCTCTCTTTCTCCCTCCCCTTCTCCCTTTCTCTCAAAAAAGCAGAACAAAATTATAATAATAACAACAAACAAACAAACAAAAACAATAAAGAAAAAGAGCAAGCCCAGAATGAATGCACAGTGTGATATTAGTTCCACAAGTAAAAACCTACACAAAGTCTGCATGTACCCTACAGATATGCTGACGTATAAGAAAGCTGTCTATAAAAGTAATAGAAAGACACACAGCAAATAGTAAGATAGTAAGGAATGTCAAAAAGGTATTTTGCTTTCATCTATGAAGGTTGTTTTTTTTTTATTTATAGGATTAAAAATACATACACAGAAATGAGAAAGTAAATAAACTGGTGTTGGGACTTGGGTTGGGGTGGTTAAAATATGATAAATATTTTATTGGGCTTTTTAATTTTAGTAATTTTAATTTTTTTTTTAATTTAAAATAAATGAAAAACAAAAACACACATTCTGTAGCCATGATCTCTGAACAAGCGAAGAGATTCAGCTGACCACTCGGAATCAGGCACTCTCGGGTGTTGTGACCCTACCTGGTGGACTTACACAGACTTGATTTCTCCTGTATTTAAGGCTTCTAAATGCCAGGGCTTCTAAATGCCAGGGCCTCCAGCCTCGCTAGTGATTACTCCATGTGGGCTTGCCCACAAATAGGCCTTGAAAAGGCTTTCATTCCCCTAGTAGATATATGAGGAGAACCCAAAAACCCTCAAGTTTATTTATAGAAAATTGTGTATTTATTCTTACACATTTAAACTTCAGTTATCTTCAAAGTACTCTTTGTTTGATGCAATACACCTATCAAGATTGCTTTTCTTATTGCTCAAAACAATTTTTGAACTCAATTTTGATGCCTTTTAGTGCTTCTGCCATTTTTTTGTTTTACCTCTTCCACATCGGCAAAATGTTTTCCTTGAGTACTTTTTTCACCTGGGGAAACAAACGAACAAAAGTCTCTCGGGGCAAGATCTGGTGAATAGAGGGGATAGGGCACAGGAGTCATGCCATTTTTAGTCAAAAACTGCTGAACACTCAGCGTGGTAGGAGCAGATATGTTGTCGTGTGACACATTGTTCATGTAAATCACCCATCATGAAATGAGTGCAAGTGTTGGAAGAGTCTCCAAAAAAAATTTACTGAAGCCTAATGCAGCCTTTCACAACAACTCCAGCTGGTTCATGGATGCAGATGGGTTCCTAGAACACTCACCTAGTGGCAGTAGCCTGTGCTACGAGGGGCCTGCCCTCCAGAAGATAATTCTGGATTTTAGGGGGTCTCCCCCTCCTATCAGTTAGAAATGCTTTCAGCTGCAGGCTCTAGCAAACATGGCTCAGTTGCTAGGAAATTTGCTTTTCTCACACAACATGGTTGTGAAGGTAGGTGGCTACTTATTATTAGTCGAGAGCTCATGACATGAGAGTGGCATCTCGTCAATGCTCTGGCCTTTGGAGCATCCTTTTCCCCTCATGGCTGCAGGAAGGAGCACTCATAGAGGATGATCATCCAGATGTCCCTAGCGCCGTTTGCTTATATCTCATGGACTACACTGGGCTCTACTGGCCAACCCAAGCTGCAGCAGAGGTTTCAAATGGGAAAATTCCACTTTCCCAGCCTCTGTGGTAGCAGGGACCAGAGCCGAGGAGACAGGCATGGTCACTAGGGTCTCCATCTGAGAGCATCTGCCACAGCACACACACCTGTTCAAAGCCTGCATCCATGCCTGCAGCTCTGCCCTTCTCTCCTCCTCCTCGAAGGGAGTGTCCACTGCCCCCCCCCCGAGTCTCTATGGTGTCTCTATAATAATCCTTGCTGTAAGGTCTTAATATATTTTCTCTCACTTGTGAGCTTTTGTTGTTGTTGTTGTTGTTGTTTCTGGGTTCCTAGCACTGAGCCCAGGGCTGGATGCAGCATTCTGCTAGCTAGATAAACATCCATTTCCTCCCCTTCCTTCTTTTCATCTTGTCCACACTGCATGCCATTAGGGTCATCCATGTCAGGGCCTGGACTGTGCATATTTTGAACAGGGCTCCCACTGGGCAGTGCTTGGCCAGCCTCTTCCTCTGGCTCAGTGACCAGCATCCTGGTTTGCCAGAGAGGGTCCTGCTTTATGCCTGTTATCCCTGTATAATTAATATTAGGCCTCTTGTTGGGACAGCATGTTATTATATGGTGGTGTTCACAGTCAGAGACACTCAGAGGCCAATAGCAGAGATCGGCTGGGAACAGCCGGGTGGAGGGGAAAGGACAGGGAATGGGACCGGTCAGCCTGGCCTCAGCTCCTGACCAGGTCACTTACTGGCTCATGGTCATGTCAAGGGAACAGTCTCACTAAAACTTGATGTCCTTGTTTATCAACCCTAAAATGACACACAAATGCTTCTCAGCTACTTAGGAAAAGTTCATTTGGGCTTTTGCTTTTCTGAGTAATGCTTAGAAAAATGTTAGAGCCACTCTATTACCTTCAATACTCTACTTCTATCACACAATGTTACTCTGAAATCTTCATTTCTGTCCTCATTATCTTTTTTATCTCTTCCTCCTCATCTTTTCCCTCATGTGTCCCTGCACCTTTGACCTTTCTGCCTGTACCTTTGCTGGAAGTGAGGGACCTGCCTGCCCATCTTCATGCACACACACCACAGGTCCTCCATGTACTTGGTACACCCACCGGAAATTTAGCCAAACGCTTGGGGCTCACAGAGATAACTCCCTACTTCCCTGATTTGCCTGGGCCCAGAGTCTTCACAGAGATTCTGACACCTGTTAATGATTGCATTTCGGACACACACAGACATGTCTGATGGACCTGGGAGGAATGGAAGAAAAGAAATGCTAAGTCTTGGAGGGAAATTCTCGTAAGTGAAGATGGTATCTGGCAGGTAGGCCCTTCTCAGCAGCAGCATGGTGGTGACCCAAGTCACAGGGTGAGGCCACCCCCAGACAAGGCAGGCTGAGGGAAATGAAACTGGGCAAGCCAGGCTGAAGAGCACCATTGAGGGGCTGGTAGAGTTTTCATAGTAGGAGGGGCCCTAGCTCCCTAAGTTTGCAGAAGAGGGATAGGCAGCCTTCAAAGGCCATCTGTTCTTTGCCCTGCACCTTTTTCTTTTTGTGATTCAGTACAATCCCTCCTTATTAGGCTGCCCTTAGAACCTCAAGGCAGCTCGTCCTTCTCAGAGCCAGACCCACCAACAGGAACCAACTACCCTTGCAGATCAAGGGGAGGACATACAGCCTGGGTGTTCCCAGTGCAGAAATCTCTACTCAGCCACCAGATGCTCATAGGGTGCTGACAGGAGGACACCCAGGAGGAAAAGAACTCTTAGGAGTGCTCACTAGGACTTCCTTGCTCCTGGACCAGCATTCCCACCTCCTAGGATCAGTTCCACCACAGGCACCTTGGACAAGAGAGATGGGGAAGGTCTACCTCCCCCAGCCTCCTCGTTCAGCCCCCACCCTTCTCTGCTCCCTACCCTTTTGCCTTGCCCCAGAGCCAGTCCTCATATCAGGCCTCCCTTCTCGAACCTGAACCATCCCTAGGCCCCAGGCCCTGCAGGTCTGCCCCCTTACTGCTCCCAGGTCTCTCAGTGGGCTCTCACTCTTAGATTTCCAAGTCTGTGATCCACTTATAACTCCTGCCACTCCCCCCACCCCCCTATCCCACGCCATCCCATCTTATCACCTGGGGCCCCAGGGGCAGGGAGTGGTGGCTTAACCCCAGCATCCAGCAGACTCTCTGCCCTGGAATTATCAGAGACATGACATTGCTGAGATTACTAAAGTCACAAGACTCTAGGAGCTGCTCATGCTGCCTCACCTCCCACCACAAAGCCGTGTGGGGTTATGACACAGGCAGGAACCAAAGCCCAGGTGACAAGGTGCAGAATCTCCAGAGGGGTGATGTCCTTCCATCCTCAGGTTATTCATTGCTCCTCAGCTCTGTGATCTTGGGCAAGTTCTGTAAACTACTTGAGCCTCAGCTTCTTCATCTACACAGTAAGAGAAATAGTAGTTTAGGAGAAATCTTCTTAGATGATGGGTTTGAATGAGGCCTCTGACTGAATGCATGTACCATGAGCAAGTGCTGCACATGAATGACCCTGAGGCTCTGTGGCAGCAGAAAACTGACCAACCTTGGTTACTATTCGTACCATGTTACCTTCCTAGTAAAAATAATTTATTAGGCACGAACCCTCTCCCGATTCAAAATTTTCTTATTTATCTGTGAAAATTATGCATTCCCACATCTCCTTAGACCTTGCACTCCCATGCTTCCTCTCTAGAGTGGCGCTGGCCACAATTTACTTTTCCTATCTGTAAACTTGAATTTCTGCCCCACTGTCCAGAACACGTTTGGTGCAGGGAAAGAGCAGGGCTATCGTGTTCTTCAGAGGTTTCCATCCTGCACACAAAACATATGGGCCATGTTCTCACTGATGATAGGAACTTGGTCACTATTCTGAGTGTGAACCCCTGACACTACTCAGAACTGGTCCCAGTTCAAAGGCCCCAGCCCTCCCCAGGCTCATACATGGCCTGACACACAGTGCCCCCTGGGGGCCGCTGGTGGGAGCTGAACCTGCAGTCACTTTCCTGCGTTCATATCAGGCAGACGAGGTCACCGTTAGGGCTGTGAACACTTCTTAGTATGAGTGACTAACAGCTGGAATAATCTATATTTTCAGACTTCAGTTATTCTTTTCCTTTTGTGGCATAAAAGCTCTAACATGCTGTAATGAGAAGTGGGAATAAAAAGAACTAGTCCTCCTTCCTTGCCAAGAGCTGTAATTTTTAGCTCTAAAATAATTGAAATAATATTAATTCTACAGGAACCATTGCATAAAATAGAAAAGTGAATGACTGGGAAGAGGATAAAACACTTCCCAACTCATCTTATAAGTTCAGTATTGCCTTTATACGAAAGCCCAAAGAAAAAGATGACTATGGATGGCCATCCCTCATGAACATGCAAAATCCTCAGCCGAATAGTAGTCAGCTCAATCCAACAACATATAAAAAGGATAATACATCATGACCAAGTGAGATTTAGACCACAAATGCAAGGTGTCTTAAACATTAGAAAACCAATCAATGCAATGAACCATATTAACAAAAAGGAGAAATGTGATCTCAATGGATGTATTTGATAATATTAAATATTCATTTGTGATTTTAAAAAAACTTCCCAAATACTAAGAATAGACAAGAATTTTCTTTTCTTTAAGTTTTAACACTCCTTTATTTACATATTTTAAAAACATTCTTCCAGTTGTTTGTCTTTTGATGCTTACATGTGGTACCCACTGTAAAACAGGTCTTTAATATTGCTTAAATCAAATTCATTAATCTTCCTCTATTTGTGATTAATCCATTTGTTTCTTGTTTAAGATACAAGGTCATAATTATTTTCTTCTGAATTTTGCTCTAACAGTTGTATTACATTTCCTTTCATGTATGGGTCTTTAATCAATTTTTATTTTTATTTTTATAGTTTCAAGAATGAAGTTTATTTACCAATAGCATTTATGAAATAATCCTCTTCCAACTTAGTTATGAAGCCACCACTACTGTCCATGTGTGTATCTGAGGGCAGTCCAGAAAAACAACCTAGCCATAAATGCCTCTATTTTTCACTTAATATGACTAGATACTTTCCAGACAGCCCTCATATATGCATACATACCGGTATCAGTGTTTCAAATATACACAAACATAACTATCTGGTAAAACAACACTTTTATCATCTTGTCAGAGAAGTCTCCCCTTTTTACTTTTACCTTTTTCTTAATTATTTATTGACATTTAGCCCTCCAAAAGTTTTAGTGTTACTTTGTTCAATTCTCAAAATTATTACATTGGAATTTTAAATAGAATTTCATCATGAGTACAGATTAATTTAGGAAGAACTGACATTGTTGAATGTTAAATTATTTGGAATGTTAAATTATTATAAATGTTATATTTATTTGAAATCTATTATGACTTATCTTGTGAGCAACAGTGCAATAGATAGATGATGTAATGTAGAACTGTACACCTGGAACCTATGTATTATAATTTTTGCCAACCAATGTCACCCCAATAAATTTAACAATAAATTAAGACTTATCTCAGTTTATTTTCTCATTTATAAAACCGAAGGTATTGACTAGATCAGTGTTAGTTAAAGTAGTTGGTAGTGATTTGTTTAAACCATATGCCAGGAGATAAGAAACTTGAACCAGAATGTCCTTATCTCAAGAAAGTCTTCTAATGAAAACAAACAAACAAACAACAACAACAACAGAACAAAACAGTCAATATGATCACTGGAGATGATTTCTAAATTCCCTTTTAACTTTAAATGTGATTATCTGATTGATAGTAATTTATGAAATTTTCTAACTTTATAAAAGTTCTAAATGTCAAATGTTTTGCATAGTCCCCCTTAGTGCATAAAAGATGTTCCTATTAATTTTTCAAGTTTTTTAAATTGTTTTGATTCCTTATAGGTTGTTATTTTAAACCACTTTATTTCCTCTCACATATAAATATTTTCATTAAGTAAGTCATCTTTACAGAATGGAAAAGAGAAAGCAGACAGAAGACATAAATTAGAAAAAAATATAGTTCATCATCATTTCTATACCCTGATGGCACAAGGAAGCCAGCTGGAGAAACACAATTAGCCGATAAATTGTAGAACCCAGAAAGTCAGAACGGTTCCATTTTACTTAGTTAAGCACATTGTTCTAAAATGTGTTTCCTGGGGAAATACTTTATAGAGAAAATAAATTGATCCTCAAGATAACTTCTTTATCCATATTATAAGCTTGTCCAACCCACAGTCCACAGGCTGCATGTGGCCCAGGATGGCTTTGAATTTTTTTGCAATTTTTTTTTTAGCTCATCCGCTATCAGCAGTGTTAGTGTATTTAAGTGTGAGCCAAGACAATTCTTCTTCTTCCTATGTGACTTGGTGAAGCCAAAGGATTACACATCCCTTAATAATCTTCTGAATTCATTTTTTCTTCCTCTTAGACAAGTTGAGCATTTGATCTTTTTCTTCTCAATCAAGACCTCTTTGTTTAGATGCCTGTTCCATTACAGTTTTGTTAATGTGGAAAACTCGAATGCTGTGACCACTCCTGTGCATGCACAATCCATAGGCATATTCAAGAGAATTCCTCTGAGACACTGGGTAGAATCATTCTTTGCCTCTTGCTAACTTCTCGTGATGGCCATCAGTCCTTGACATGCTTTGACTCACAGCTTCATCACTCTGATCTCTCTTCCTGTCATCATATAATATCCTCCAAATAAGAATTTTCTTAAGCTATTAAAGAGTGTCTAAGAAAAGAAATCTGTAGCTAACATACTTAATGATGAAATGCTAAATGTTTTCCCCTAAAATCAGGGTCCAGACACTGGAGGTCCTAACAAGTGCAACAAGGCAAGAACAAGAGATGCAGTCTATAGACTAGAAAGAAATATGCCATGAATACACCTTTAGAAAATTCCAAGGAATCTCCAAAAACAAACTAGGATGAATAAATAAATTTAATCTTATTGCAGAATGTAAGGTCAATACACAATAAATTACTGACATAAAAATTTAAAGAGAAACTATCATTTACAATAGCAATCCAAAATATAAGAAATACTTGGGTATTTATAACAAATATTTACATGATCTATTACTAAAACCATACAAAACTGATAAATCAAAGGAGACCTAAATAAAGAGATAGGCTATATTTATGAATTGGAGGACTCAATATTAAAATGTCAATTGTCCCCAAAACCGATCTATGGATTCAACTCAATACCAAGCAATTGTCTGATTCTAAAATCAATTATCTGAATCTAAAATTGATATGGCTAATCAAAGAAACTAAAAAAGCCAAAATAATTTTGATAAAGTGTAACAAAGTTGGTAGATTCACACTATATGATTTCAAGTCATATGAGATCAAACAATTCAGTTCATGCACTCATCCTAGAAAAAGTGTTACATACCTCATCGATGAATACCACTATGGTCACATTTGCAGTACTCCCCTTGGTAAGCTATGCACTGATGCCAGCACCTGTCCACCCTTCAAAGAAATTTGGGAACTCTTTTTCTGGAATGCCCATCAGAGCCACCATTGTATTGCCTTAAGATTATGAATGTTATCAAAATGTCTTCCTTTCAATATTTCCTTTATCTTCAGGTACAGAAGTCATTGGGGGCCAGATCGGGTGAGTAAAGAGGGTGTTCCAATACAGTTATGTGTTTACTGGAGAAAAATTCCTGCACAGACAGTGCCATGTGAGCTGGTATATTGTTGTAATGCAAGAGCCACAAATTGTTGATGAAAAGTTCATGTTGTTTTCATCTAATTTTTTCACACAGCCACTTCAGTACTTCCAAATAGTCAACTTGGTTGACTGTTTGTCCATTTGGTAAAAATTTATAATGAACAATTCCTCTGATATCAAAAAAGGTGAGCAACATTGTTTTGACTCTTGATTTGGACTGACTGAACTATTTTGGTCATGGCGAGTTAATTGACTTTCATTATGCAATGTGATGCTTTGTTTCAGAGTCATATCAGTACATCCATGTCTTATCACCACTGATAACCTGGACCAAAACATTGTCTTGTCTCTCCAAAAGATCTTGACAAACTTTAACTCTCCTTTGTGTTTGTTCATTGGTGAACTCCTTCAAGACCATTTTTATACACACCTTTCTCATGCCAAGATTTTCAGTGAAGATTTTCCTGTTTCTCTATCAGTGTTTACTTGGTCTGCTATTCTTCTCACAGTCAGCTGACAATTTTGATGCACAATTTGATAAATTTTTGCCATGTTTTTGTCTGTTCTGCTCATTAATGGCCCCCCCCCCGACCTCCCAGTGACACTTTCTCTTCCCTCAGAAAAATGTTTAATCCATTTGTACACCACTATTTTCTTCATGGCATTATCTCCAGCAACTTGGACTAACATGCCCCTGATTTCACTACCACTCCTGCCAAATTTAATAAGAACTTTAATGTTTGTTCATTGTTCTAATTCAAGCTCTGACATTCTTGTGACAGCACACAAAAACACACAACAATAATAATGAACACCACTCAGCAAGATACTGCCACACGTCAACACAAACACAGCTGTGAGACATTGATATATCAAGATTATGAAACCTTACCAAGTTGTTCATACAATGCTTGGAATGTAAGCACATAGTGGCAAGTTCACCAACTTAATTGTCAGATCTCGTACTACAAAATATAGTAGCCAAGACAGTGTGGTATTGGTGAAAAGACAGACAAGCAGATGAAATGTTTCAGAAAAGAGTACAGAAATAAACCCACACATAGGTGGTTAATCATTCTTTAACCAAATGCCAAGTCAATTTAATGAAACTTAAAAAAAAACTAATGCTAGATCAACTAGATATTTACATGAAAAATAATAAACTTTGACCCCCTAATTCACACCATACAGAAAAATTAATTCAA
Source organism: Craseonycteris thonglongyai (assembly GCA_004027555.1). NCBI lineage: Eukaryota > Metazoa > Chordata > Mammalia > Chiroptera > Craseonycteridae > Craseonycteris > Craseonycteris thonglongyai. The sequence goes on along the minus strand of PVKE010001125.1, from coordinate 569 downwards.
AATGGATTATAGATGTAAAACCTAAAACTATAAAACTTCTAAAACAAACTATTTAATGACTAGCTTTGTGACCTTGAAATAGGCAAAGATATCTTATATACAGCACCAAAATTATGAATCATAAAAAAATTGATAAATTGGAGTTTACTGAAAATAAAAACTTGATCTTCAAAATTCATTGTTAAAAGCATGAAAAAACAAGCCACAGATTGGGATATGTGCAATACATGTATCAGGCAAAAAACTCATCAAGAATATAAAAATACTGGTACCGTATTTTCCGGTGTATAAGATGACTTTTGAAACGAAAAAAAGTCAACCGAAAATCGGGGGTCATCTTATACGCCCAGTATATCCCGAAAAACGTCTTGATATGCCGCTAAACGAATTTTCCAACTCGATCCCGAAAATCGTCTGGATATGCCGCTAAACGAATTTTCCAACTCGATCCCGCACCAATCACTGCAAGGCTGCTCGGACCGCCTCTCTAACTCAGCCAATCCAAGCAGGCTTTTTATGCATGCAAATTATACATGTTCTGTACCCGAAGCTACACTGTGTTCTAGTAA
>PVKE010001124.1:0-108991 GCA_004027555.1 Craseonycteris thonglongyai | reverse complement strand
AGACTCCAGCTGGCATCTGCTCTGAGAAACATTCTTTTTTTTTTTTTTTAATCTTTTCACATTTATAGAGAGAAATTATCTTTTTGTCTTCAGTGCATAGTTATCTCCACTTTACTTTTTTACAGATAGAGACAGAGACAGAGACAGAGACAGCTAGAGAACCGAACTGTGGGAACTCCCCAGTTCAGCATGTGGGTCCTGCCTGGGCCGGAGCCGGGATTCGATCCTCGGTCCTCATGGCCTCAAAGCGAGCGCTCAACCCGCTGAGCCGTCCCGGCTTTCCCGAGAAACATTCTTTGCACTTCCATCTTAACTTCCGGTCACCCTTACTCCTCAAGTACCCTGCAGACACATTTCTCAGTAGCATTATCACATTCAATCAAAATTTTATGTTTAGTAGTTTTGTGTGCCAATAGGGAGAGTTTCTTAAAAGCTAAGACTGATATCTTAATGGAACTGTGGAGGGTTCCTGGAATCTAGGACGTACTGAACTAAGTTTTGTTGAACAAAATTTAATTACTGGATCCATTGGAGGGAAGGTCCCAGCAACACTTCTGTAAAAGGCAACCTGCCTTGTTATTTTTGGCTGTGAACTAAATTCTAGAGTTGCTAGGCTGTTCTGATCAAGATATTCTGGTCACTCAGCCCTTGAGAGTGACTAACAACAACAACAACAAAAAAAAAACAACCATGCCATTCATTCCAAAGACTCTGCCTTCCCACTGCCCACCTTTCTCTTCCTTCTCCCATTCTACATTCCTGTAATCCCCAATACACTGCATAGTAACTGGCCCCCAAGGACTATGCAAAAACAGCCTATTGATGCTTTTCACCCAAAAGTGGACTTCTAGTCCCCGACCAGATCAAAGAATGGAGCCACCATCAACAAACAAAAGGACAAATGTTTCCTAAATAAAAGTGGGGACTCAAATAGGAGTGAGAGGTAGAGGAATTAAGAAACTGAAAACTAAGAAATTGGGGCAACGTGAGAGAGAGAAACATTGTTTTTACTGCTGCCACCTTCTCTTCTCCATCCAGGTGGATTTCCATTCTGTTGAGGATCATTCGGTGTATCTTCAGCCCTAACTGCCCCCACTCCCTACCCCCATCTCAAAGGAGCGCTTCCTCATCCTACAGTGGTTTGAGGAGAGGGAGTCCGAGCAAAGACATGCTAGAAGGTGGAACATGTGGAGTCTCTCACTTATGAGTAAGCACGCAATTCTCCTCTCTTCAAAATTGTCTTCCTTTTTTTGGCATTCTGAACCAAAATGATCTCATAAATAAGAGATATTCAGTGTTAGAAAAGACTCACTTTCACATAGTTCCTCACCGAAGTGTTTAGACAACAGACACATACCTTGTGGCTTTATTCCTCTTTCAATCAAGCATCAGCTGTAATTTTTTAAATCTTTAAAGCAATGCATGTGTTGATTCAAACTCACCCAGGAAGATTAGAAAGACAAGCACTTGGACTTTAAATCTTCAGAAGAGAATTTAATGACAGGTTCAGCCTGTTTAATGACAGGCCCAGCACCACACCCCTGGTTTATTATGTTTCATTATTACTGCATAAATTGCCTTTATTACTCACGACAAATAAAAACCAAATACTTGCTGAGGTGGGTTTAAATAGGTAAGAGTGCAAACAAAAAAATAAAGTGTTCAAATAGAGTGAAACTGGGATCTCAGATTCTTAATATATATCTAGTTTTACATTTAGTTATATTTAAAATGTTTTACGTGTACCAGGTTGACACTCTCAACCTCAAATTATTATTATTTTTTTGTAGGAGCGTACCCATAACTCAGAGACAAAAAAAGAATAAAAACCAAATTCAAAACAGGATTCTCAGAATTTTTCACTGAGGCTGATTTTTGGCTGATTCAAAGAGACACATCCAAACGAAAAAATTGCAAAGGTTGATGCAAGGTGTGAAGCTAGTGTAGTTCAAGTACTGCCTGGGGATGGAACTTAACCTGCATGACAGGTGCAGAGCTATCACTTTCAGACATCTTAAGAGTTATTTTAAATCCTTTTCTCACAACCATTGGATTCCACAGGGGGCGACTAACGTCTCCAGCGTGAAACAGGCAGAGCCAGAGGCTGAAGGGACAGAAATCCTCTACTCCGCCTGCTGGAGGGAGGGGCTGAATACATCGATTCAAGTTTCCAAAAACTTAAGCCAAGGCTTTGCTGGACACCTGGCCAGCAGCGCAGTGGCCTCTGCGAACCCCGGGGTTTGGCGCATGCGTGCCAGCACCGTCAGCGCGGGCTCCCCCCGCCCTTGCCCCAGCCGTCTGCAGTATCATCGTCGGGCCCCGCCTCCCCGCCTGCCCAGAAACGGGGGCGGAGCCTAAGGGGGTGGGGAGAGCCCAGCCCTGTCGCCCAGCTAGAAATTGTTTCATTCCCGGCCGGCTCTCTGCATGGCCCGAGCGAGCGGAGCTCTGCATGGAGTTAGGACGCTGCAAGGCGCTCGGCGGCGGCCTCCGGAGGCGCCTTTCCTGGGAGCGAGCAGGGCTCATCCGCTGATTCGCGGGCGCCGAGGGGAAAGCCCGGCTGCACCACGGGCCGCTTGGCCTTTGCACGCGCCCGCGAGACACAGAAGGACGGCGACAGGGGGCTGAAACTGAGCTCTCCTGCGGAGCAGAGCGCGTGCCAGGGAGCGTTAAGGGAGTGGAAGGGGTGTCGGCGAAGCTCAAGGCCAGCGGTGGATCGCCCAGGCCAGTTTGCGTCTGGGGACTGCGCGATGCGGGAAGAGGACAAGGGTGACGGCGATGCGGGCCTGGCCAGCGCCGCGGCCCGGGGGCAAGTGGAGACCGTGCGGCAGCTCCTGGAAGCCGGTGCGGATCCCAACGGAGTCAACTGCTTCGGGAGGCGCCCAATCCAGGTAGCTCGCCAGCAGGGGGCGCACGAACGCGGCTGGGACCTAGGTCTCCCGTGTCAGGAAAGAGAATGGAAAACCACTTTGGTTTGGTATTCTTTTAAATATATTTTTCTCTCTTCTCATGATGAGAGATGCATGGTATAGATTCAATTAGGGAGGAAAGGGCAAAGGGAACGATTATTTTTCTGCTTTCAGCGATAGAGCTAGGTTACAAGTGACAAATGGATTGCATTTAAGGAATCATACAAAACCATGGCACAGGGAAAAAATGCACCCTGAACTCTAAGCTGCGATGTGAAATTCTTTGTATTATTTTCCTTACAGAGGTGAATAAAATACAAAGAAACAAAATAGGATTCCTCGACCCCAATACGTACTTAATATTTCTTTTATTTTATGTTAGCAGGTGTTATATAAGAAAAATGCTTCTATGGATTTTTACTGTTTAATTATCATACTGAATGCTTAGATTACAAAAGCATTCCAGCAGCAAGTTTTCAATGGCGAAGAGTCTTCATAAATAATTAGCCTCTTCATCATTAAAATACATTTATTCAATATGTTTAACTGTTAGTACTGCTTTAATTAGTACTAATATATTTTTAAGTCTTTTAATATCTAAAGTAATGTGTGCTATATTGTTGGCTATTATGGTCATATTTAGTATTTACCTCACCATCACCTACCAGAACCAGCCTTTTATTAAGGATCCTCATTAATAGTACAGATTTTAAAGAAAAAATGTGTTCATTCTTTTTGAATTCTTAGAAAAGTGTTGGAAATGAGGGATAGTTTAAAGCAACAAAAATATGGTAAAGTAGTTCTTAAAATTTTTAAATTATCTTAATGATGTAAAAAGTTTTTATTTATAGTTTTAACACCATTTTCTGAGATATTAAGAACCACTTTTCCAAACCCTCTTCTCTATATGTGAAATAACCTTTATACCACTAGTAGAAATGATATATGGTTTTAAGGAAGAAATGGATGTTTCTAATGTTCATGAAACAAAAAATGAGTATACTAATCTTTTAATTGCATGGTGCATTTTATTTTTTATTTTTACGTTACAGTTGACATTCAGTATTATTTTATATTTCAGGTATGTTATATTTTAAGACACGAAGTCACAAGAACAAATGACTCCATTTTGGACATTTAGTTACCAAAAATTGTTTTAATGTTAAAATAAGAAAGTAAGAGCTTGCATAATGTACATGTTATATTATTTGTGTATTATACCAATACTTACAGGATTGCTTCTCCAAGACATCTTTTCTAAATTATGGTTTGGTTCAACTGCTCACACACAAGCTCTTCTTATATAGCAGAATAGTTAATATTTAACCCTATAAAATCGTAGCACATTATAAAACCTTGTGCAATGTACATATAGTGTTTATTTTGTTTCATTAAATGATCAGTCTCTAAACTTTAGCCCTTCTCTATAACATTAACTTAAATATTTTAAATAATGAACCACTTACTAAAAATAATTTTCATCATCTTATAAAAGAATATATGACTTGACTTTGTTTCCTTTTATGAACACAGACATATATGACTGAAAAGCAAAAGCCTTCCATGGGAGACTTACTATGAGAACTAAACAAAGTAAACCTTATTTTAAACTTAGTTGTTTCTTAAAACATTACTCTAACTTATATATATATTTTTTTTTTCAGCTGTCTGCCTAATATTTTTAGACCCGCATTATGCATGGGTAAGGTGGCAGGACAGGACAAGGGAAATAATTTAAGACTTTAGAAGCCTTTGAACTTCTCTCCTGTAAGTCATTTAACAGAATAGATTCCCACGTTCAAATGGAAACTCTTTTTTTCTCACGAGGACACCGACAAGCACTGGCAGGCGCTGTGTCGTCAGCGCTTTCTTGTCTCGGCATGTTTGCAGAATAAAATGGAGCCCTGTTAGTGGAGAGTATCACTGAGGCAGGTGGGGGCACTGGGGACGGGGAACATTGCGCAAGCGAGCCGCTCAACCAGACTCCTGGGGCGTGTGAGCGGGTGCCGCTGCCTTGGGCAGGCGCGTCCTGCATTGGTATGTCTTTGAAATGGCTCCCCCTGCCCCTGCCGCGGCTTTCCTCTTGCTGCGCGCTCGCCCTGAGCTCTCTGCTCTCTCCCGCAGGTCATGATGATGGGCAGCGCCCGCGTGGCCGAGCTGCTGCTGCGCCACGGCGCGGACCCCGACTGCGCCGACCCGGCCACGCTCACCCGGCCGGTGCACGACGCTGCCCGGGAAGGCTTCCTGGACACGCTGGTGGCGCTGCGCGGGGCCGGGGCGCGGCTGGACGTGCGGGACGCCTGGGGCCGCCTGCCCGTGGACCTGGCTGAGGAGCGGGGCCATCGCGCCGTGGCCCGGTACCTGCGCGCCGCTTCGGGAGACTGAGGGTGGGTGCACCCAGCTGCCCACGAGGACCTGTCGCTCCGGTTCCTCATCCCCAACTTAGTTCCGTGAAGACTGCAAACGCCAAGCGGCGGAAAGCCCGAAAGCCTTCCAGGGGGACTCGACTCCTCACGGGGAAGGAGGAACAGACCAGAAACCAATTCTTTTTCTTTTTTTCCCCCTGGATCCCGGACTCGACACTCACCGTGAAGCCAGACGCCAGCGAGGTGGGGCGAGATTTTAGAGCGGGATCTTTAGTTTCCAGGTGGTGTTTACTTTGCAGGGTTTTCTGGCAAGAAGTCGCATGTGAAGAAGTCCAGGACGGACCCTGGTGCCTGCGAATCTGCACAGGGACGATGACGGGGGTGGCATGGGAGGCGGAGGCGCTGATTGGCACCCCAGGGAAGGTAGGTGAGACGGGCCCTCCACTGGCCTTGAATGAGCCTCTTGAAGCCCCCCACTCACTTCGGGCAATAGGCCCTGGGGGCTACGAAGGACAACCTGAAGACCGAGGACCCGAGGACAATGACGACTGTGGAAGCCGGTGTCAGTCGGCGCCCAGGGCTCTGCACGCCGTGTAGCACACAGCAGCTCACACGCAAACCCATACTCACTGCAAGTTCTTCTGGAGGCTGGGCTCAGCTCCGCCGGAGAGTTATGGGGAAGAGACGATGGGGCGCCACCTCGAATTTGCCTGCACATTCTAGTCCTCGGATCAAGCTCTCAGAGACCGGACAGGCACCTGCTGTTCGTTACTCAGTTCAGGACTCCTGCGGAGTTCCAAATGTGGGCGAGTGGAACCAAGTGGTGCCTGTTAGCAGCAACTGTAGCGGTTCGCTGGAATGGTTTGCTTCGTCTATACACAAGGCGATACAGAAACACCCCCTGTAAATTGCCACTTGAAAAGATTTCGTGATAATTTGTACCCAAGTTGTTCTTCAGTAACAGTCTGACTTAATGGGGACGCCTTGGTAAAAAGGTGAGGAAGGACTATAGATAGCTCTTAAATGAAGTTGCCTCACGGTGTCAATGTCTAGATTCCTGCCATCCTTAACCTATTTATTTCTTTGTTAAAATTTCTGTGTTCTTTACTAGAGTGTCTTAGGGGATCATACTATGAAATATTCCAAATGTCTTTTTAGAAGACTAATGCATTTACCTAGTAAATTATCTCAAGATATTTCCTAAAGGGTTGTGGAAAGAGTATATTGTTGAAAATGCATGATGGTGGCTTGTGGAATGTCTTAATATCTTGCTAAAGGTGCACTGCTTCTGGATTTAATTTCTGGACTTAATTTCCAGTGTGGCCTGATTCAGTACAACATTGAAACAACTATTAATAATACTTCACTGCTTTAATAAAGAAAAAAATAATAGAGGTTGGACTCCAAGATATAATTTGGCTTTAAAATACGTATTCATGGATTTACCACTAACTCTTCCGAAATGTTAACGACTCAAAGTGGTTCACATCTCTGTTTGCATAATTGTTGTGATAGCAACAATTTATAAAAACGGGTTATACATACATTGAAAGATTAATATTAATACATGTAGTATGTGTATGTTATGTGTATGAGAGAAGAGGGAACAGGAAATCTAGAGAGATTTACAAGAGGGGGTAGTTTTGAGCTAAATAAAAAAATCTTTATTTCTCCAGCAATTCTTTATTTTCCAAATGAATATATTACTGAGGAAGCATAGTTGAGAATCAAGAGTATATCTTACTGGGAAAAATATATAAGCCTTTATTGATACATAACTTGTGCCAGGCATGTTTTAAAATACATTTGTTCATTTAACACCTAAATTAGACCTGGGATCTAGGTATTATTTCCCAGATGAGGACAATGAGACAGAGAAACATCAAGTAAATGTCAAAGGTCACAAGATATTAATTCCATGGCTGTGCAAAGTAAGTCTTATGTGGCTCTGGAGTGTTTTATTTGGTTTTATTTTGCTTTCACACTGCATCATCCTGTTCTGCAAAATGATTAATGATAAATATAAAGTCAACTAATTTTTGTTAAAGCAGAAACACTTTCTCCCTTGTAAGGACTCTCCCTGTCAGTTCCTAGGAAATTTTTTATTTCTATACTATCTAATAAATCTGAACAGATTCTTTTAAATCCAATTTTAAATGGCAACAATATGAAAAATTCTCTCAAAGAAAAACCTGAAAATAACACTTTTGAAACAAAAATAATGCAATCCCCATTTTCAAATTAAGCCACAAGGTCAGAAAATGCAATGCTAGTTATCTATTAAGCACCCAGTCATTATAGACTACAAGGGTATTTTTAAAGCTTATATTGTTTCACAATTACTAAGAAGCATTCCGCATAAAGGAATTCAATCATTTAAAATCTTTCATTTGATTATGAAATCCATTATTTTGTCCTCTATTTCTTAAGTTCCAAGATATTCAACTCTGCTAGTTTCACGAGGCTGGGTAATGAAAAATAATCCTTGAAATAAATATGAAACATGTCATTTCATTCCTAATTTAAAGAAGTTATGGAATCTGACGACAACCTGACATGAAGGGTAATTAAAGCAAGAAAGTCTGGTTGTGGATCTCACAGCAGCATATTATTTATATGGTTTCCTGTTTTACAAATATGTATACCCTGTTAAATTTGTTAACGATTTCATTTCAAATATATTTTTATTTATTTATTTTGACAGAGAGAGAGAGAGAGAGAGAGAGAGAGAGAGAGATACAGAGACAGAGAGAGAACTGAACTGGGGGAGCTCCCAGTTCAGCATATGGTTCCGCACGGGCTGGGGCCAGGATTCGATCCCCGGTCCTCGGCGCTGCAAGGTGAGCGCTCAACCCACTGAGCCATCCCGGCTTCCCCAACGATTTCATTTCAAAGGACACGTGCAAACAGATACAGCTCTATACAAGGGCTGTTGGGGGGGCGGGGGGGGGGGCGGGTGGAGGGGCGGGGAACAGCCCACAAAGCCTCTTGTTAGTATTACATGGCTGGATACTTTCCAGACAAACCTTGTATACATGAGCCCTGCTTCTGGCTCCATTGTGGAATTACAGAAAAACATACACGTTAATCTGTATCTAAGTCTAAAATGTTACCAAGGTTTCTACAAATATTACTCCCCAACCTTCATTTCAATAAGATCTGGAAGTAAAATTCAGAATTCAATAATTTATTCTTTTGGCCTCATCCTTATATTTCCTTTTCAGCTAAGGGGGTGGATGAAAAAGCAAGGACGATTTACTATTAAAACAAAATCTGTTTTTAAAAAAATGTCCTGTGCTCTAGTCTAATGGCTAAAATTAGTAATTTTAGATCTAAGGAATGAGAAACAAATTCATAAGGAGAGCTCAGGATCTATAAAACTACAAAGAGCTTTGGGAAAGTGTGTACATTGAAATGCTTTTATGGTATTTTATTTCTGTATTACAGTAAACAAAGTATGGTGTCCAGGATCAAAGAATTTATCTTATGAAGCTAATAAACACAACTAACTTAACTTACATTGAGATTCTATATTGCACTTTCTTTGTGTTAATATGTAATAGTCTATAGGGATTTTTTTTTACCACCTCTATAATTACCATCAATATTTCAAAAAAGGAAAGACATGTTTAGTCTACTTTCATGCTTTACCAGGGGCTGATTATTTTGATAACAGGGAATAATTTTTCCAATGTTCAAGACATTGGCATTCTACCAAAAGAAGAGCAAGTAAAATTAATTATCTGCAAATATGAGGAGGCTCTCTTGTGGAGTGCCTGCCCTCTGGAGCAAAAGCGAAAGCTAGGCGGTGAATCATCAAATTCCAAACACTGGGCTTCCGTTATTACAAACAATTTAATGATCCTATGAAAACTTGAAGAATAATTTTTAGGTTGGTGTTATTTCACAGTGTTCAATTACTAAGCTACAAACTAGATAGAGGGATAGATGATGGTAGATAGATGATGATAGATAGATGATAGATAGATAGATAGATAGATAGATAGATAGATAGATAGATAGATAGATCATAGATCATGCTTAAAAATAAGAAAATTTTAATTTTTAAAAATTACCTGAAGAGGCCACAGTTGACTCATACCACTTTCAGTCTTCTGTTCTTTTTATAACCCCTGGGAGGAAACAGCAAATGGAGGAAAGAGAATTAAGACTTGGTTGGAAGACAGAAGATCTGGGTTCCAGTATTGATTCTTAACTAATTCAATGGTTGACTTACTAAGCAATGTAAGTTTGATCAGCCTCAATTTTCCTCATCTACAAGAGGTGGGAGTAGGATGAGATCACTTCTAAGTTCCCTGCCATCACTAACGTTTTACCCCTTATGAGTTTTTGTACGCATGGCTATAGTGGGCTCTAATGTTTTTTAGTAATTTTGCCATGGTGTGAAGCAAGGAAAGATTTACAGAGAAATGAAGAGGAGAGACTCATGATAACATTCTGGAGCCCTGGTCAGGGGTCTTTATAAGCCCCACCACCCACCAGTTAGTTGGGAAATTACAGACAAGTTTGTAGGAACTAAGGCAGAAAAGATGCTGTGCAATATAAATATTTAGTTTAATTTTAAGGTCTTTCTTTCTCGCTTCTTCTTATCTGATGTTTCCTGTTGCTTTTTTGCATTTCTCTCTTGCCACTGAGTCCCTAGAAGGATTAATTTCTTTAAGTGAGATAAGTAGACCCAAAACATTTATAAAATAGATTGATAAAATATGCGCTCTAAAAGGAAAAAAAAAAAAAGTGGTTTTTAAGTGAGCATATAAGGAGAGATTCTGACCTAAGTGGGCTGGTGTAGGATCAGAACCAGAAGGAAGGGCTGGGGATATTAGAAGGAACAGAAAGTGCAAAGGCAAGAGAATGTTAAAACTTGTCAAAGCTATCAGAGGATGAGTATCTCTCTACAGACCCATTTCTAAGAGTGGGTAGTTTCTGGTTTGTTTCCATTGAGCTCCTTGAAACTTTAGGTCCTTACCTTGTGCCTGGGAGATAGTAGGAACTAGCTGATCAAGGAAGAGTTCCATTATCACCTAAAGACGTACATGTCAGCCATTTCAGGGGGACAGAAAATGAGATAAAAAGAAAGCAACAGAAGGAGCAGAAAGGAGCAGCATGGTGGTGTTTTATGCCTCAGTAGTTTAACGGAACGAATCAAGCCAAAACAATCCGTATATGCTCCACGTGCAGATGGGATGGGTGGAATACTTCCAGGCCTAAAATAATGGGAATCTGCTCATCCCCTACTTTCTTGATTTTGTATACTTTCCTCAGGTTCAGCTATTACACATGGAATGACTTCTTCCTTGCCTCTTGAATCCTCCACTCAGATTTTTAATATGACTGCTTGCATAAGGAAAAAGATACTTTATAGAAACTAACTTTTATACATCATCCCTTTGCTAATTATGCAATAAAGGAAAGTTTGCTTTGGAGCCCACACTGCTAATGAAGTAACATGTAACTGGCAAGGATTACATACATATTAAGCACAGTAAGGCGGGGTCTGGGAGAAGTAACCGCCTTTTTAAAGTAGTACACTGTGCTTGAGTGTGATGTTATTATGTTACAGAATTTTGTAATAAAAGATTTGGTATAGATTACCAGCTTGTAAAAAAGCAGCATTACCTACTTCTGTGGGACCCTGTGTAAACCAACACGTATGCCAAAACTGAGCACGCAACTCTAATTTACTCATTTGAAGTTTGAAATAAATATAAATGAAGATTTTGCTGGTAAAAAAAAAAATGATGAAAGATGTATAATGGTGATATGCTATGTCACAACCATCTACTCGATACTGGAAGTTTATAAAGGAATCCCAACACTTGTTTATCACTTTCCCACTCAGAAGTCCCTGGCCTTAGGCCTATAGCAGATATATAGTCAGTGCTTGCATAAGACAGTATTTTATAACAGAGTAAAAGTCAAAACTTTAAGACCAATTACATTAATGAAACCATGCCTCATTTTCCCTTTCATATTTGGCCTCCTTCCAAAATCCATAATCTTCTGGTTAGCTGTCCTCTCATTCAAATATTCTCTATTGTTTATGATAGGGTTGGTGCTACTTGCTTTGAACTCTTTCTTATTTGACCTCTGGGTCTCCATTTCATTTCGCACAAACTCCCTTCTACCTTCTTAGACTGTTTGAGAGACTTTCCAGAGTCCTACACCAAATATTGTAAGGATTACCCATTATTCTTCAGGGTTCACTCCTCTCAGTGTAAAGAATTGCATTTTTGTGTTCTTTTTATCAGATTAAGCTGTAAATCATTTCAGTATATATTACTATCTATTTGTAATATGTCTGGAAGACATAATATGGAAACATAAAACAATGTAACAATGTATTCTATCCACAAACCCATAGACAGCTCAACAGATTGACAGCACATGGAGTTTCCTTCTAAAGAGTGAGTGATGGGAATATTTATACCAATGGCTCCTCATGCCATCTGTGGATTGTGAGTTGCTGAGCTCCATCACCTTTTCTAGGGCAGAGCAGTACCGTAGAGTCCCCTGCGACCCCTTCCAACATCCCACCTAGGGTCATAAACTCTCATTTCATGTTGCCTAAAATATTGTCATTCTCTACTACTCTAATCTCTAAACTGCCTTTGAGGTTTGGTGTTCTTGCAGATGGATGTAACCCCAGGGTTTTGGTTGCCTTTTAGTCTGTTTAAATACTATCATAAACAAAATAATTTAATGTTGTGCGCCCTTTCTAGGGAAATATATTTCATTTTAAGTTCATCCCCAGGTATTTCTTACATCTGTATAATGATGGTGCTGTCCCCACCAGTCATTTGAGCCAAAAATACAGGAAAGTCATTCTCAACCCTGGTTGCATGTCATAATCACCCCTGGAGATGAGCTAGATATAGATTTGCTGGCTAACTTCAGACCTTCAGAATTATCAAACAGAATCTCTGGGTTTGGGGCCCCAGATGTCTGTGGTTACTTTAAAAATTCTTGTTCATGGTAACCTGTCAAGAAGTACAGAAAATAAACAGAATTAACTAAATATTTCCTGGAAACTCCCTACCCACCCTTTACCCCCATTCTCATTTCCCAGGGGTAACCATTATTTTTCAAAAATTTTAATTAGCCTTCCAGAAATATAGGTACATATCATTGGAAACACCCTTCCCCCAACATTTGGAAAAATGTAAATTGGATCATATTATTCTGCAACTTGCTTTCTTTGACTAATAATAGATTCTGACAACTTCCATTATCAGGACATATACATGCACTGCTTTGTTTTTTAATGGCTGTATTTTTTTTATAGTTCTGTACTTTATGAATGAACCCAAAATTTTAAAAACCAGTCTCCTTTCAACAATATGTAAGTTGGTTTCTTCCTTGCTTTTCGTTGTTGTTGTTGTTGTTACTACATATGATCCTCTAAAGAACTTCTTTGCATCCTTATATGAGCTTCCTCCAGTTATTTGTAAGAGTGAAATTACTAAAGCTAAGGGTACAGCTCTCTTTCTCTCTCGCTCTCTCTTCCCCCCTCCTCAATCCCTCCCTCTCTCTCACAGTGTTTATCTGCACACATGGGTATCTGTCTATGTGTAAAATCTTTCCATATTATATGAGTAAAATTGCTGAGTCAAAGGGTGTATACATATATATATATATTTCTTTCCATACATATACATTCACACTACATAGATTTGTATAACATATTTCTATACATATATTTATGTACATATATAGTTGCATATTTTTTAGTTATAGGAGAGGAATTTTGGAGACAAAGGCTACGTATATGCACATATAATTTAACAAGTACTGTATCATTGTCTTCCAAAACATTTACAACAAATTACAATGGTGTGTAGGAGTGATTGTTTCCTGACAACTGTACCAATGTTATCACTTTTTATTTTTGCCACACCTATAGGTATATGTCATTGTTTGTTATATTGCTTTACTAACAAAAAAAAATTTGAATATCTTTTCATATATTTTTTAATCCACTTGACTATTTGTATATCTTCCTACTATTATACAACTGCCCATTAAATTTTTTGCTTATTTTTTAACAAGGTTATCTTTTTTCTCATTTATGTATGTACTGTATTTACACATTGTAGAGCAGGGGTGTCAAACTCAATGAAAACACAGGCCATTTGGTGCAACAGGCAAGATTCACGCAGGCCACATCACATTTACAAATGTCGCCGGAACTGAGTCAGCGCATTTATACACGCCCACAGGCCCCCAGGAAAGGCACTGGGCCACGTGTATACTCTCGTCTTCAGTAGTTAAAGGGTTAACGAGGGAATCATGTGTACAGTATTGCCTCGATCTCCCCTAAGCGCTATTTTCTTCAAAACAAAATTTCTATTTTCATTTTATTTCAGAGCATCATGGGCCACAAAAAATTACTGGCCCCCTGGCCGCCCGTTTGACACCCCTGTTGTAGAGGTTAATCTTTTGTCATTATAGTCAAATAAGTTTTAAAATCTTGCTTATGGTGTTTGTCTTATACCTTTGAAATTTTTAGTTTGAGCACATGCAATAATATTAGGGAAGTTTTTCATAGAATAGTCAGGAGATTCCTCAGGGAAAGTTAGTGTCCTTGTGGGGAGGGGAGAGCACAAGACAAAGTATATTAAATAAAATGCCCTCTCCTATCTTTGCCTGGGGGATGAATTTGCTGATCCAAAATAGAGAATCATTTTCCTCCATTCAAAAACTTAGATGTGCAGAGTCAGCTTTTTAGGCCAAAGGAAAACAGCAAGGAAAAACTCCAACATTCAGTAATTCTCTGTTTGTGAAAATGGCCCACAATAGTTCACTCCCTCTGGCCGTTAGTATGACAGAAAGACCACAAGGCTTATCTAGTCCAAAGTCCTTGATGATTCCCATTCTGGCACTTGCTGGCCATAAAGTCTTCAAGATCTGAGTCCTTCTGGGCCTCAGTTTTCTAACCTGTAAATAGGGCCAGTAATCCTACACTCAAAGGGCCACTATGAGGATTAAATAATACAAGTGAAATTGCATACACATAATACTGCTCAGTTCTTGATCATACATTTTTTGAAGAACACGCAGCCAAAAGTCATTTGGAATTCCACAAGTCTTTGGAATGTCACAAATTCCTTGTTTTGCTAAGATTCATCTTCACAATTGTATTCTGCTGAGTCTAATATTAAAATTAGAATTCCCCTGCATACCACAACTAACAAAACCCAGGTGTTGGGGAGCAGGGGAAAACCAAGACGGACTTTAAGTGTAAACTTAAAATTTTATATTCTTTGCACACAGAGCTTACTGTATAACGATCTTCCTCAATCCTCTTACTCTGAGGAGAGCACCTCCCCTCAATCCCCAGAACACATCTGGGTGGAGAGGAAATGGCTACAGATTAAGCTACACAGGCCCAGTCATTACAGACAGATCCCAGAAAGTAAACTCAGCTGGGAAACTGAGGCTCAGCAGATCCTCGGGCCCGTGAGTCTCCACCTGCCAACCTGTCTTGCCGATTTCAGACTTGTCCTCCCCCAAAATCGGGTAAGCCCGTTCCTTAAAATACACACGTACACACCTCATACTGGTCTTGCTTTTCAGGAGAACCCTAATAATTCCAAGAGATGAAAGACAGGTCTTCTTGCCCTCAACCATCACGGTTTATTGCTACAGCTCATCGCCCTGCCTGGGCCCAGGAAAACATTCGGCTCTTTCACTTCTCCAGGGTGTGCTGGAATTGGGCATCGTTTTTCCTCCAAGATATTTGCTGTGAACTGTCTATTCCCTAACGTGCCCCTCCTCTGTTGTCCATAAAATGAAATTCCCTAATTATAACTGTGTTTTCAACAGTCCATTTCTCCTATGATGTTTTCTTTCTCTTTCTTTCTTTTCTTTCTTCTTTCGCTTTCTTTCTCTCTTTCTCTTTCTTTTGGGGGGAGGGGATAGGGAAGATCTGGCTCCCATGGAGTCTGCCTACCACTGTGAGAGTGAAACAACACAATTACACGAGATCATTTCTGTATGAGAAGTGCAATAAGGAAAAACAAAAAAACAAAAAAAACAAAACCCTGGTGATGTGATGTCGCCTGAAAAAGGACGTCTCTGCGCAGAGATACTTGAGAGAGACCTGAAGGAGCGAGCCTTTCGAAGGGCTAGAAAGAGCCTTCATTCTAGACCCAGGCGTGGCAAGTCGCCTTGGCACCAACACGGGATTCGGGGAAATTTTGGGGGAACTACAGGAGCGGGGAGAGGTGCCTTTGT
This sequence comes from Craseonycteris thonglongyai, assembly GCA_004027555.1. NCBI lineage: Eukaryota > Metazoa > Chordata > Mammalia > Chiroptera > Craseonycteridae > Craseonycteris > Craseonycteris thonglongyai. The sequence goes on along the minus strand of PVKE010001124.1, from coordinate 93,465 downwards.
AAAGATCCAGAGAGACGTTTCGAGTAGCTAGTTAAGCCGGGTCCCTAACTCTGGCTGCATCCGAGCAGCGCGGTTAGGCGGCTGCGTGGTGACGAGGGCAGGGATGGGAGTGGAAGAAGCCAGCCGCTAAGCGCGGCCTCGCGGATCCCGTCGGTGGCTGGAACAATCCCAGCCTCACTCTCTCCTCGGCGTCCGAGAACCCTGGAGCTCCTTCTGCAGTGAGGCCACCAGGCCCCGGGCACAAGTGCGAGAAGCCACCCAGAGGCGGGCCACCTTGTCGCCTCCCAAGGCTGGGCCTAGGCCCACATCCTCTCTCCCACGCCAGGCCCGCCAGGCCAGGCCGCCAAGCCCGCGACGGAGACAAACTGCAGGCCCCGAAGTAGGGGCGCCGGGTCATCCCGCCCCCGCCCGCAAGCGGCGCTCTGAGCCCGACTTCCCGCCTCCGGCAGCCGGCCAGCCCGCACCCGAGCTCCACGCGCCCCGAGAAGCCGGGACCCGCCAGCCGGTGCTCTGGGACCCGGCTCCTCCAAACGCGCAGGCAGCCTCCTCTACGCTGCTCCTTCCTTTCCTTCCCCGCCCCCGGCCTTTCCTGCTCCGAGGGGGCCGCGCTGGGGGCGGAGGGGGGAGGGGAGGGTGTCCCGAACGGAAGGGTCCGTGATATGGAAGAAGCGAGGGGCACGGGGAGGAGGTAACTCGCCGAGGCGTCCGGCAGGGCGAGGGGCGGGTGTCGCGGCGCCGCGCGGGAGGAGCAGGCGGCGGCGCGGGGCTGCGGGCGGGAGCAGAGCCGGGCGCGGGGAGAGACGGAGGAGCAGCAGCCCGTGGGGGGAAGGGAGCGCCGGGGCAGCAGGAAAGAGGAAGATGCTCGGAGGTTAAAAGCGAAAATAAAAACTACCGGGTGAAATGACCTATTCTCGGCCCACCCCGGCACCCTTGGGGAGCCGCGCGTGGCCGGGGGCCCCCGCGGCGGGGGCGCCGCTCCGCCTACCTGGTCGGGCTCCGGGCCCGGCGCTCCCGCGGCGCCCGCGCCGCGCACGGTCCAGATGCTGCGTGAGGCTGCAGGCGGCGGTTCCCTTCTCGCTTCGCCTGTTTCCCAAACCACGAAGGGGAGCGAGCCCAGCGCCAAAGTCATTCAAACCTGCTCTCCAGCCTCCTGACGGAGGCGGGGACGGCAATGACAGGACCTTGCTCTTCTTGCTTTCTTGCCTTTCTTCCTCTCTTGGTGAATCGTCCCGTTTGGGGAGCCACGCAGGACCCTCCCTCGGCCTGCGCGCGGGAATAGCAGAAGGGAAACAGGAGAGCCGGGGGAACCGCGGCCGCGGGAGCGCGGAGGTCCGTGCCTGGCGGCCTGTCAGGTGACGGACGTGGGGAGGGCGGGCTGCTTGGAGACGCGTCCGGCGTCAGGCCCCGGACCTGTCACCCGCGAGCGGGGCGTCCGCGCGGGGGGCGCGTGCTGGGGCAGCGCGGGAAGGCGGCGGCAGGGGGAGGGGCGCCCCGGCCCGCCTTCGCCGCGCGCGCGGAGCGCCGAGCGGTTCTGAGCGGGCTCGGCAGCGCCGGGGCGCGCGGGCGCGCGCGCAGGGAGCGCTGGTGCGCGCCTGCGGGGCGGGGATGGGCTCCCTCGGCGACGCCTGGCTCTCGAGCGTTTAAAATGGGGGGCGGGCGCGGCGCTGCCTCCCTCTGATGCCCAACGGCGACGCAGGCGCCCGCGCGGCTCGGCGGAGACGCGGGCATGGTCACCTTCGTGGTCACCGTGCGGATCCTGCGTGCGGGGGCCCCGCCGCAAGTGAGGGCGTTCGTGGTGCACTTCACGCGGCCCGCGGGCGAGGGGGTAGCGCAAGGCGCGCGGGCCGCGGCGGCCCTCGTGCTGACGCTCGTGAGGAGCCAGCGCCGAGCGGAGCAGCCGCGTCCTGGAGGACCAGGTAAGCAAGGCCCCGGCGAGTCCCGGTGCAGTCGGCCCTGAGAGGAGACTGTTGGGGGCGATCCGACTACGCAGATTACTCATCCTCGAGGGGAATGTGGGCTCGCTCCAGGCTCTCTACACACGGGGTGCGCTTATTAGAGGGAGGGTCTCCTGGGGGGGGGCCTTCACTCGCCTCTTTTTAATCCCGTGAAACCCGGGGCGGGGGGGGGGGGGAGATGGGGAGATTCTAAACCCCCTTTCCAAGTACTCCTGGATTTCCCGGGAGTGACACTCACTAAACACACACACACACACACATCGTGGAATGCACACATGTGTGTGTTAACTTAAGACACTTTATTTCGCCCTCGAGACGTGGAGGTAAATATTACTAACGGTCATAGTTCGCTGAACAATTCAAACTTCCCGGCGGGGATCGTAGCCTTGCGTTTAGCAGGAGAGACGGGGTGGGTGTGAGGTGCCTCAACTAAGAGTGTTTGAATCCCCCTCAGGCCTCAAGGAATGTTTTTTTCTTAAAATGAGGCCTACTTGTTGGAAACTAGAAACCAGGTGGTTTTGTTTTCCCATCGGGTGAATCTTGATACAGTGGGTGTCATTTCCTACGGCCAGAATAAGGGGAAACGTTTACATGTATAGTAACCATATGCAAGAATCGTATTCGAACTTGGGCAAATTCGTCTCAAAACAATTTAAGGTCACTATTGTGACCGTCCTTGTTGCATTTTTTTTCTTTTTTCTGGAATATACGAGGGCTGCCCGCAGAGTGTTCAGCCATGTCATATGAAACATGGAGGCGTGTATGGCTGGATTTTTACCCGTCAGCCCTCCTGCGTTTTGAAAATGCAGAGGCCAGCAGAGGGGTCATTTTTATTGTAACCTTAACAGGCTTGTTGACATGTAAATAGAACTGTTGCAAATATCAGTGTTTCGTTAGGTGCCTCAATTTCGACTTTCAAAAGTCTACAAATACTTCATTGGGTAAATTACATTTTTTTAAATATTATTACGCAAGTTCAGGTTTGGTTTTGTTTGTTTTTTGGGGTTTTTTTTTTTTTGAGAATCCTTATCAGGAGGTTGCATAGGATTTCATAGCGTGATTCTTTCGATTTTTTTTTTAATCGTGTTTTGTTCCTACCAGCAAACGTTGAGCCACTCTGTTTTTGAATATCATAGTTGTTAATATTACTCTCTATATAAAGCTATTTTATTTAAATTATTGTACCAGAAATATATAGGAACAAAGTAGAAATTTTTAATCTTGTAAATACTATCATTATGTGTATTCTATTTTCAGAATAATATTGATTACATGGAATTAGAGAAAATATTTAGTGGATAGTATATTTATTGCATGAAATGTTAAAAACAAAATATGATAGGTCTATTGAAAGTAGCCATTTATTTCTTTTTATTTAGGTAAAAGTCACTTTTCAGGAATGATGTGTAAAGTTCTTTAAAGCTGAAAAACCCAATTTTCAGCAAATATCTGAAGACAGAACACATGATTTAAATATGCTATGTATTGAAAATACGCAATTCTCCAACTTCATAGTGAGACTGCACATATGTAAACATCTGGAAGTATTAACTATAAATGATAAGTAATTATATTTTTTACATTAATATATGTCTATAATTATATTGATTTAAGATATATATATATATAGTGAGTAATTATATTGGGATTCATACAATTCTTTGAGAGCCACAGTGCTTCAAAATAACTACTATAAATTATTTACTATTAATAGAAATGTGTAAGGTATTATCATTTTAACATATTTTTAGTTTCTGCAAATATGTTCACTTTGACTTTATTTTTACATACTGAGAAAATGTATATAATAAAAGTCTACATTACTAGTTTGTTGTACACGCAAGCCTAATGAATTACATTAATTGATTTGTTACTAATAACTTGGTCTGTGAACAAAATAGTCATACTTTTATGAAATTAAATATTTGTTGAATGCTATTTGGGAACTCTTAGGGTGTTTTTTATTCCCCCTCTAATAACATGGTGTTTTCTCAAAGTAAGTACTGTATAGTTACCATAAACCATTATTCCCAATGTACGGTATACATGATTTCAAGCTCACATTATATTCTAAACGAACAGCAACCCTTTCAGAAATCAAAATTCATTTACTTCTTTGGAGACTTAACATTTAAAAATTCCATTATCTACCCCCAAGTGACAATGATGTAGCCTATTGCTTTCTATGGTCGTAATATTTTACAGGCCTATTAATTACATGATTAGTTCATCACTACTAACGATCATGGTAGAGTTAAGCTAAACCATTTTCTCAACAATGGACTACTCATAACTCCTGTTAGTAGATTGATCCATATCATCTCAGAAATACTTTCTTAATGAAAGGCTGAATATTTGGCCCAGTGTTTTTACAACTTCAATCCCTTTAGTCCTTTTTGAGAAGTATAACAATCTCACGGGGCCTGATTCTAACCCTGGCTGTGCCTGTATTCACAACGTAGTTCGTTTTTCAGGGATGGGTAAATATGTGGTAAGTGCGTAGATATACCTATTTCTAAGGTGCCTGGGGGTGAGGTCTCTGGTCTCAGCATATGCCCCTCTCTCTGGCTCCTTCCCACAAGTCCTTCCAGACGACTTCAGGCTGTGGCTCCAGCCTCAGGGAACTGGGCTAGGGTCACAAAGGGAGCCCCCAGGACCCCAAAGAGAGCCTGAGGTAGGAAGTGAGATTCAGGCTGCTCCGTGGACTCACCTCTCCCACCTGCCAGCTCAGTTCACCTTCTGTCCCCAATTCCTAGAGACCATGGTATCCTGGAATTTAATTGGCAAGCTCGCTTAGGACCCTCCAGCAAGAGTTTAGACGCTGACCCACTTATCACCCCACTCCACAAACTCACCCCTTTTACTTACCTCCTCCCTTGGGTCTCACCCCTCACTCCAACTATTTCCACAGGTAAATTTTGATCAGAGTAACAGTAACTGCAGACTAGGGGATATAGGGAGAGCTGGAGTAGGGCAACCCTGGTTGGAGAAGGGAGTGAGGGTGCACACAGTCTGAGTGGGCCTTGTGGATTCAGAAGGGGTGCTAGGTATGACAGGAGGCATCCCTGGGTCACTGCCCCCCCACCCCAAACAAGCTTGGAACTGGCTAGGCCTGTTTTTGGGAGAGGAAGGGGTAGGTGGAATGGGTTAGATTCTCACTGAGAAACCACAAAGAAAGTTCAATTCTGAGACCCAAATGCCATTTCATGTCATACCATGCCCATTTCATGCCATTCCATGCCAGGTGGCCCCAGAGCATTGAAAGGCCTTATCCTCTTTGGTATGGAGAATAACAGTATTTTTCCACTGACATGTCTCAACTATTTTCTTCTTATAGTGCAGCTTTCCTCATGTGTGAAAACCCCCACCTTCTCAGATAAATTATTCAAATAAAATCATTGATTAGAATGAAAAAAAAAAGTCTGTTAGGTATTATTATAATATTTAAGATCAGCTGCTATGAAAATAAGCCAATGCATGGAGGTCTTGGGAGTAAATAAAGGCTTTGTTCAGCAGGGGACGGAAGGTCCTTTCAAAGCCTCTGTTCCATTTTAGAAAATGCCTACACAGATTCACTGCATCCTGATTCATGGTATTTCAAGGTGTATTCAACACTCTGCCACTTGTATTGGAGATAGTCGGATTTGTTCAGTGTTAATAGTGATTGTGCTTTAAAGAAGGGGGATTGAAGAAAATCTCTGCTTGTCAGTGAAGTTATTTCATGAGCCCTTGAATGATTGTTGCAATTGGGCAGAACTACATAATCAGAAAGAAGTAATAAAAGAGAAAGAAAAAGTAAAACAATCAGTTACAAAATTTAAAATTTCAATGCCTCAGAGGTCCTTTGAAAAATAATAAGTTTAATTTTATTTTTCATATTATAAATAACATTGGTTTTGTTCATGAAAATATGCACATTTTATCATAAATGACTGTCATTATTCTTCAACTAGCTCTCAGTTTTCCCCTTTCACCTTAAAAAACAAAAACAAAACACAACAGCAACAACAAAAAAAACTCAGAATTCATTTAAAGGGTTGCAAAGCCAGTAGGATTTTTTTTTTTTTTTTTTAAGACAAGAAAGGTTTTGTAGAGATTCGGAACTGTATGGACACAAATATGTAATCTCTTAAGCAAACTGAAACTAAAATTGTACAGTAGTGTAACTACAAATACCTTTCCTTTCTTTCTTTCTTTTTTTTTTATACCTTTTCTTTCTTTAAGCATGAGAGTAATGAGAAATCAGAAGGCAAAGATTTTCCGTACCATCATTACCTGGCTGCTGTTTAATATACACATTTCTGAGACTCAATCCAAGAAAATCAGATTTCAGAAGTTTTGCTGTGAGTCCCAATAATTGAGATTTTTATATAAGCACTTGAGGGGGGTTCTTTTTGGGGCATCATTTGACAAATGTAGCCAATGTTCCTTTTAACCTTATTTTTGCTTGTTGGTTTGTTTATAAATCAAGGTTCAGGCTTTTAGGCAAGATTTAAAATTTTAGAAACAGTCAATCACACTTTGGGTTCCAGGAAAGACACTGAGAGTCTGAGTAATCAGGAAGAACTGTTTTACCAAACGAGGAACAGCCTTTATTATTATATGATTCTTCATCTGAATTGAAAAAAATGATCTGTTAGATGCCAGATCTTTACTATCAGGACATATTTTGGGGGTGGGATGTAAGAGGCTATACTTGTTAAAGCTTACAGCACCAGACAGAAAATCTCCATGTAAGACTTTTATAATATCTTTTTGTAACACTATATACACTTACTCCTGTTTCCATTGGATGGACAGTGCTAGCTAGCTAGATGATAGCTAGATAGGTATAGATGAATAAGTAATAAGTGGTTTCTTTAATATCATTAAAAAAACAATTCAAACCAGGAATCAAGCTGGTAAACCCGACAACCTAAACTTATGTAAGAGAGGAAACACAAATCATAGAAGTGTTTCACGTGTTTCAATTGTATTTAAAGACCAACGCAAAACTGCAGTAAAATGTAGCCAGAACAGAATGAAGCACTTGTGGACAAAATGGTGGATCTCTGTGAAAGCACATTGACAAGAGGGGAGACACACATGAATAATGTCAGCTGAAAATAATTTGCAATTATAAGAGAAACTAAAACATTAGGCCTTCCAAATTATAATCATCATTTTTCTGCTTTTAAATACAATTTGGTTAATGTTACATCACTTACTTTGCTGATGTCTTGTGGGGAGGGGGGGCTTACTGTTTTTTTGCTTTCCTCTTTTGAGTGCCACCATTTTCTTGCTCTGCTTTGCTCAGCCTGCCAGATCATCTGACTCAGCAACTGTACAATTCTCTCACCCAATTTAAAGAAACAGCAGCTACCCAAACAACAGTGCAAATCTTTCCCACCCTGTAGAAAAAGTAGTACATTTTAATTTAAAAATAATTGTTAAATGTTTATACAACATGGCACACTTGGATTTTTACTCCATTCAATTTACATGCAGAATAGTTGAAGTTTAATCTATATTTTTTATGAAGTTGACTATATGGTTTTTAAAAGCTTATTGAAACTTTCAAAAGTGTGTGGACACGTTTGCATTCTGTTTTCCTTCACAATGATTATAAAAAGCTTAACAGTAATAGAGCACATCAACTTAACACATCTCATTTAATTGTGATGTTACCATTATGTTTTAGGGATTTTACACATCATCTCACACACTGGAGACTGAGGCTCAGATAAGTTGTCACCAGGTCTGTTAAAAGTCGGGCTTCTTACCCCAGAAGTCCCCCTTGCCACTTTATAACTGCCACTCAAGTGCCTACATCTGGTCTCGCTGTCATTTTTGTAAGTTGCTTCACTTCCTTGGATTTGTTTTACTCAGGCTCAGCTACCTATGTTCCAGTATTAACTGAGTGAATGAAAAAGTTGGGAGAATGTATGTCTAATCTAATAATAACTGACATCCTTCTATGCTCTAAAAGCCACTGAATTTCTTAATAAAACAAGGAGATTCTTTTAGAGCCGTATTTCTTGCCCAGGATAAAACCAGTTCAAAATTTCCTTGTAAATTAAATATAACATACTTATCCCCACTTTGATTTAAGGGCAGTCAGTGGGGAACCTGTGTAGCAGCACAGGAATTACTTGAATGATGAAGTAGAAAGGTTACTTTCTTAGACTTTATGGTCTGTAATTAGATTCTGTTTCCTTCATTTACTAGCTGTATGGTATTAGAACTAGGTACTTAAAACTCTCAGTGCTTTCATTTTCTCATCTATAAACCTGAGATGATCCTGTATAGTATTCAGCTAATAAGAACTAGATAAAATAGGATATGTAAATATACATTGTAAACTTTCAGTTGAAATACATTTGTCAGTTATTGTTAAACTGCCTAAATAAACTGTGCCATTAAGCGAATATTAGTTTACTTTTACAGTAAATGGCTACTTAATTAGATTTTAATTATTCAGAGTAGCTGGAAATTCCTTAACTCCATTTTAAAGAATACACATATCATAATAACAATATATATTTATTTATGCAAATCCCTGGCACGTCCTAAGGGAAGCTTGTTGGACTTGCAGCCTGAGGGCTGTGGGCAGCCCAGGACGGCTTTGAATGCGGCCCAACACGAACTCATAAACTTTCTTAAAACATTGAGTTTTTTTTGTTTGTTTTTTTTAGCTCATCAGCTATCCTTGGTGTTAGTGTATGGCCCAAGGCAGTTATTCTTCTTCCATGGCCCAGGGAAGCCAAAAGGTTGTCCAAAAGGACACCCCTGCTCTAAAGTGTTAGGTAAAATTGATGTACATTTGCCTACTCTTTTACCCACACACGTACAGAAATCCCATAGGGTGGTCTTTACAGTGTAAATCTAAACTGTTCTAGTATTCATAATTATTAAATAGATGTTAAACAATATTTGTAAACTTCTAAGATAAGAAATCAAATTAATTTTTGAAACTGAAAAAAAAAAAAGTGATTTACCTGGCTTTAATTTATCAAAACATTCAATAGCCCAGAATAATAATATGTAGAGGGAGCACGGAGGTAGTGGACTTTTAATTCCTTCAGAATGGTGGCCGCAGTCTGAATATCTGAATCAGTACTTTTAGTTCAGAATTTTCTAAATGATTCTGTAGTATAAAAAGTGCATGTGTGTGTATTAGAAGGAAAGGGAGCAGAAACACCAGTCATCCTCAAAACCTTCAAAATGTCTGCCTTAAAAGATGACTTGCAACTATTCTTATTTACATCTGTGCTATCAAAGAGAGAAAATTTATTAAATGTTAAATGTACTTCCTTAAGGCAAGATCGACTTAGGGATATAAAACTGGGGCAGAGTAAGCATAACATGTATTCTTTTGTCATTGTCTTTTAAAATAAATGAAGTCCAGAAATTATAATCTTAACCTTAAGAAAGAAAAATTATAAAACTATACCCTCAACCCAGAGATTCAAAGGAAAGCATGAGTGGAAATGTTAAATCTGTAAGTGAATGGTGCTAAAACATTAATAGGAAGCATTTTTTTTCCATTTATTCAAGGTTGATATTATATATACATATAATCAAAAATTTGATTTCTTCCAGAAGAGTTTAATCACATATTAGGTGAAGAATGGGACTTCAGGAAAAGAGGTCCAATACAAAACAAACAATAAAAAATGGGTAACAGTAAGATTATAGAGCCCCAAGAAGGCAGGCTACTTTAAAGGAGGGTTGTGTGTGTGGAGTTCAGGGACAATAAGTCTCCATTTGAACAGCAAAGCTTCGATATAGATACCTCTGAAATTAGAGTATCCTTAACCATTGTTATACCCAGTCAATCATGAACACTCAACAGACAATATTACTTCTCTGTGTCAACAGTGTCTGCATTTTAATAAGACGTGCATGCATCAGCAGCATAAGCAAAATGTAGTATCGTGTGTTCATGATTAGCAGCAAACAGGGCAACGCATGTTTGAAAGGAGAAAAATCTATTCCATTAAGGAGGAAAAAGAATTGGGAATTGAGTTTTAGAGAAAGTGAACTTTATAATTCTTCAATTTTGCCAAAATTTCCCCCATTGTACCTCCTCCTTGAACTGCACGCCAAGGAGTGATATTGGGTGGCAGTAAGTTCAGAGGAAACATTGAACAGTCAGTGACACACTCCATGGTCACTTCCTATGATTTAATGAAGGTTTTCGTGGAAGTTCTTTCATTATAATAACCAATTTTATTACAAAGCAGCTCTGTCTTCAGGGGGGTTAGAATTCAAAGAAGAGAGAATTAATCACACCCTTTGGAAGGGAGTTTGCTTGTCCAAACTACAGATACCTGCCAGAATGTGCAGTAATAAACAGCAACAGCAACAAAAATATGCAAGAGGAAATTGACATTGATGGCCTAAATGATTAGCATGATAGTAAATGTCATATCCTAAAAAAAAAAAATTGTAAGTGCTACTTACTGAGATCCTACATGCTTGGATTTTTACATATCTGACATTCTTTGTTCCTTCTGTATCCTAATAAGGTAAGTTTTATTTTCCCTACTTTGAGAGGTGAGGAAATGGAGGCTCAGAAAGTTTCCATAATATATTTAAGCCGGCAGAGCTGGTCAATGAGGTATCTGGTCTATCTGAGTATAAAGATTAGAACTGTCCCCTTGCCTGTATTTGTGTCTCCTCCCAGATTACTGTTAAGGACGTGGTTGACATTCTCACCAGCCACATCTGTTTGAGAGTAAGTGGCTGTGACCATAGAAAAAAATATGGAGAGAGGACTGAGTTCAAGATTTGCAGCAAAGATTTATTAGCTGGGAAAACGTGATGGTGAAGCACTGCATTTTTCTTAACTGTAAATCAAGGGCATACGTAGCTTTTTGAAAAGCAATTTTGCAGCATGTGTCAAGAGCCTTACACTCTTTGAAAACTATAATACTTTGTTGTATTGATTAGAAACAATGTAAATATTTGTTATATCAATTAGAAACAATGTAAATAAGTGAACTGTAACATTTTTTCAGTGGAGTGTGTTGTCGCTGGTAAAAAGTCCCTAAGCCACTGGAATGAGTTTAGTTCCCTTTTCATTTTCTTGCTTCCCTTTGCTCTTCTACCGACATTACATGCAATGCCTCATTTAATCTCTACAGCAACTGTTTGAAGCAAGTATTATTATCCTAATTATACAGATGAGAAAACCAAGGCCCAGATACATTAAGTAACTTGGTTCAGTGTTATAGAGCAGTTAAGTCAGAAGTCTAAGTTGGAACCCAAGCAGTTTAGTTCTATAGTCCGAATGTTTAACATCTCCCTTCCATACCCCCACGTCTCCACCATGTTCTGCCCTTAGCCTCTGAGCTTGTTGAATGAACAAGTAAATGGTAGTTTTACACTGATGAGAATTTAGACGGATTTAAATTTCACAGTATAAATTTTCAAAACTGCCAATGCAGTGCAAACCTAAATAAGGCCATGACCTTCTCCAAGAAGAAGAAAAGTAAGTTTGCAGATGATAACAACCACCAACAGACTTCAGATTTTAAAAAGCTCTTTGACATACTCATCTGATTTTATCAACCCGTGAAATATATTATGATTCCACTTTACACAAGAGGCATCTGAGGCTGGCGAAACCAGCCCTGGGGATAATAGATCCAATGGGTGTTTATACGTGGTTGTGTCACCTGTATTCCTGAACATATAGTCCAACATATTGCATAAGAGTTTAAAGAGATTTTTTTTTTAAGATTTATTTTTATTGTTTTTGACAGAGAGAGAGAGGGAGATACAGAGACAGAGAGAAGGGGGAGGGCCCAGAACAGTCTCCACAGTTGTACATCATTGGTTTTTCCACATAGTTTCATTCCACAGGTGGGCGTGGGGCTGCACAGGCAGGAAGTGGGACAGAACTGAACTGGGGGAACTCCCCAGTTCAGCATATGGGTCAGCATGGCTGGGGCCAGATTCCATCCTCAGTCCCCAGGGCTGCAAAGTGAACGCTTAACCCACTGAGCCATCCCGGCTTCCCCTTTAAAGAGATTTTGATATAGGAATCCATACTTGAGTTTTAGAGGAATTTCTGAAATCCCTGAAAGTTATATCCAGAACTATATATGTGCATGAACACACTTTTTTTTTTTTTTATGATAAATGCATTTCCTTATTTATTTAGATGTTTAAGCTCTCACACTAGATTTTTACAAGCTGGTGAACATTGACAGATTTCTCCCACAGAACTATAACCACACATTCCCAGATGGTATAAATATATGGTTGAACTAACAATACACATCACCATTTTATCAACTACATAATAAAACAAATTATCAAGTATCCAAGTATTAAGTTACACAGCTCAAAAGGCATATAAAATATTAGATATCTGCTTAATTGATTAGCAGAAACCCACTTTTCTTTTTTGCAAGAGAGGTTGGGAAGAGAGAAAAAAAAAATCACACTTCAAACAAAATTAAGTTGGTAAACTTCAGATTAAGTATGAAAAAAATTACAATTTCAGGATTTGATGATTAAGAATTGTTTTAGCTACAATAACAAAGCATCTCTACATTTAAAAAAAATTTCACTAAATTAAAGAGCATATTCTATGTTCTGCACTAGACAAAGGCAACATTTTACTAAAAATACTTAATAGCCCCCTCCCATTTCTTTTTTCAGGCCCCCTCTCTGTAAGTTGCACCCTAAGTGCAAACATTAAAATAAACTGTAAGGCTTTTTTGTCTGGCAGACATTAAAGACATGTGCTTCTATACAATGTAAATTTTCAAAATAGAGGCTTTCTATAACAGCAGAAAATAAGATTTATAGAAAGACATTAAATAATCACTATAGACTTGGTATAAAAATGGAAAAAAATGTATGAATATGGGAGATGTAAACATAAAGTAAGCAGGCAAATAAACCATATAGGTGCTATTTTCTATATTTGAAATGACGAAAGGGATAAACCACATAAGGTCCAGAGTGTTCATAGTTCCTGGGATTTGTTTTGTCTGATACCAAAAATATACAAGTATTGTGCTGGGTATTTTGGCACCTAATCTTTCTAAATTTCTTACATTGATAAAGATTCTGGCATGGGAATAATTTTAAAGATGTAACTCAATACTACATAATTTTAGTTAAAGTCAATTGATACAAAGGGTAAGCACATTTTAAATGCTACACAGCAAGAATATTTTGGGAAAAGTGTCAAAATAGGTTGATCATAAACCCAAACATAGAGGTTGCAATTCTGTCAAGCTTGTGGCCTGGTAAAACTGCTTTTCAATACTCCTATGGAAGCTTCATTAAACTTTTTCACTGAACCAACATGTTGGCTATTATACATGACAAATTAGGTCCTGTTGCAAGTTCCACTTCCACGGAAATGGCACCAGGCACCCCAGTTTTATTGAATGCAACAGTTGTTTCTATGACCATTGGAATCTTTGAAGCGCAGCCTCATTTTAGGACGATACTTTTCCAAATACAGAAGTTGCTTCCTGTTAAAAGCTCCTCGTTGCTTTGTCTTATGTACTGTACTGCATCTTCGTATTTCATTCCACCTTCAATTAATGCAAGAGCAACAAGCACTGGAGCTCTCCCAAGGACTGCCACACAATGAACAGCAATGCAACAACCAGGTTCTTCACGAAACTTATTTTTCACAAGACTTAACCAGTCATCAACAATCTGGCTAGATGGAGGCGCACCATCATCAAAAGGCCAATCAAGAACACGGATGCCTTCTTTCTCCACAAGAGTAGTGTCATAAGTTGCTTCACATACTCTTACTATTGTGGTAACTCCATACTTCTTAAGTTCCTCTATAAATTTGTTTAAGGTCGCATTGGTCGGATTGTGAGTAATAAGAAATCTCATGTTCTTGTATGTGACTTCCACAGGAGCTGGGTGGTTCATTTGAGCCATGTTAATTTAGTGAAAAGCACTCAACAGGATTATGAAAGACTTTAAAAATTGAATACATAAATGATGCAAAGAAACTGAGTCTACTTCAATATACTCCACTTGAAATTCTCAGTGCTTTGAGTATGAAGTGAGTAATGGGAAATGAAATGAACCTCCTAACACGAAGCAGCAATTCTTCAATCCATTAATACTGAGGCAATAGAAAGGAAGTGCACTGAGGTTTACCCCATCCAGGTTAGAACTTGTAAAATGCTCTGCAGATTTCAATTCAACACTTCTGTGTCCAGGTTAACCACTCTTATGGGGGCTTCTTGGTGGAGTAGTAAAGAATTTTTATAGTTCACTTGTCTGCATAGAGGTCGTGCTGTGCCTGGCAGTAATCTCCACTGCCCTTCAGAAACTCCATAAATGTGTGACCAAGAACACCACAGAACTGAGGAATATGTTTACTCATTGAAGATTGTGGCCTAATCATACAGCTGGTCCCAAGGCGGCGGCGACACAAGCGGTAGCAGCGGCTACAGGGCAAGGGTTGGTGGTGGTCATGGCGGGGCGGCGGCGGCTTTGCAGATGGCAGCGAGGACACCAGACTCTACCATGCAGTCTGAACACACTTTTAAAAAAATTGTTGCAGACTTTCTTTTTTGAGGAGAGGGTCTACACTCAGCTTTCAACAGATTCTCAAAGAGGCCTACACTCCCTGGACCAAGACTAAGAGCCATTATTTTAGTGATGGAAACTTTTTATACTGGTCTAAAAGCTAGACATATTACCAGAGAAATTTGTTCCCTCCCTCCAATCACAACCACTATTTCCACTCGCCCATCATACCTTTAGTTACATGAAAAGAATTTTCTGTTGTCTACCAGAGTTTGAATTTTCCACACCATGGTTGCACAAATAATTGAGATGCCTGGAAGAAAATGTAGACAGCGCAGTAATGCATTGTGGATTTTTATAACATCTCACAAGTGTTTTGTCATTTACTATTTTTAGAGTGATATAAAAGATTTATTTGGAAATGTCAGTATCACAACACACCAGAGATTGTTTTTATAAGTACCTAAACTTACAATAAAAATGTTTAAATGTCAACCTAAAAACATGTGAAACGATCCCTAGTTAACCAAAAATCTTTCAGGACATAGAACTGTGTGGGGGTGGGTGGGTAGGAGTCTAGTTCTCTGGCTCTGATGTATTTAAAAATCCCCTGGGAAACTTGTAAAAGCTGCAGATTTCCAGCCCCCCACCCCCACCCGAGATCCCTATTGTGTCTATGTGGATAATGTGCACATTTAGGAGGCGCTGTCTGGGGATTTTGTGTTGTGTGTGTGGACTGGGCTCCAAGAAATAGCACTTCAGGTTTCTTCTCAGCTCTCCCTGCATCGGCAGGAAGCTGCTTACTGGAATCGTGGTGCGTGGGGGGTTTTTTGCGTCGAGGTAGAGCTGCCTCCTCTGAGTCTTCCTTTCTGTCACACCTTCACCGTTTAGATACTCCCTCCACTTATCAGGAAAAGTATCTGAGACATCCTTCATGGCCACCAGCACCCACTGGCCTCCCTTTCACAACCTCATGCTTTGCCTGAGCTAACAGCACCTGCAAGTACAGTCAAGGATTCTGCGTCTTCAAGAGATGTTAAACAGATAAAAGCATGTTTTAAATAGAGCTGAGTTATCTAGTAGGCAGATCAAGCATGTGCTCAAGGCATCAGTAAAACCTGAGTGATCCAATTTTTAAAAAAACACTTATTTTTAAAAGCGTAAAACAGGAAAAACTGGAACTGTGTTAGAATTTCTTTTGCTTGTTATACAAGGACTATCCGGGGGGTAGGGGTGAGGTTGGAACCCAGCGATTAATGACTATTTTTCACGCCACATGGCTGGATTCTTTCTGGACAGCCCCATACTGCTAGTTCTGTTTAACTTTTCATGAAATGTGAGGGGTGTGGTGGAAGGCGGCCATAATCTTTTCAGGGATCAAGGTCATCTCGGCCTCACCTTTTAATATCACATTGATAATTCTATCCAGAGCATTGTCTTCTCGGTGCCTCACAAGATTGCAAAGGAATCCTCAACGTGGATAATCTGAGAGCTACAAGGTATTAGCTTAGCATCTATGACCCTATTCTAAAGCGCATATGTACATCAACTCATTTAAAATTCACCACAGCCCTATCAAGTAGGGACCACACTCTTAGCCCTCCACTGTCCAGCTAAGAAGATGAGGTTTTTCCAATAAGAAGGCGAGATGGGGGTGGGTCCTCGCTGCCACTGCAGCGCTGAGCACCTTTTCTCCTCTGGGGGCAACTAGTTAATTTAGAACAAACTCGTCTAACCTGCAACTTGCGAGCCACGCGCTGCCCAGGACGGCTTAGAATGCGGCCCAACACAAATTCGTCAAGTTTCTTAAAACATTATGACATTTTTTTGTGTGTGTGCAAAATTTTTAAAAAGCTCCTGAGCTATCCTTAGTGTATTTTGTGTGACCCAAGACAATTCTTCCACTGTGGCCACCCCTGATTTAGACTAGTCTATCAGCCCAGTGACTCCCTGGACGCTTTGCTGTTGTCTATAGGCAGAAACGCCCACCACCCCCGTTCCATAGACCTCGTCTTCTGGGGGGGGCCCCTATACTAGGCAGTGCAGACTGGGGTACCCCCTCCCTCGACTTCCACTTTGTGCGTGTGTCAGTTGGGACGGGGGCTCCCCAAAAGGAACGTTGGAGCTACACTTTCTGACGTGTCCGACCCAGCGCGCCAAGCCCGGGGAGAGCGGCGGGGAGGAAGGGTCGCCTCAGTCCTGCGGGTGGCGCAGGTCCTGGGCAGGGCTCCCGCCCAGAGGATGGGCCCTGTCCTGATAGAAGGGGAAGCACTCCTGTGCCTGTGACAAACGACACCCCTGCTGGAACTTGGCAGTTAAGGATCATGCGCAGCGCTCGGGGTACCAGCGGGGTGCAGTCTCTCGGCAGAAGGAAACCGGGGAGAAATGTCTGTTTAATAGTGAGTTCATTTAGAGACCCGCATGCACCGCCGGGCGGGAAGCGTGGGGCTGGGGGCCGCAGGGTCGGCGCAGCCCGGGGGGCCCCCGGTCCCCCAGGGAACGGCCTCGCTGGGCTCCGCGCGCGCGGGAGGCTTTCCGGCCGGTGCCCGGCAGCGAGCCGCTACCACGTGACGGCGGAGGCCCCGCGTGGCGCCATCGTTCGGGGTTTGTTCGGAGAGGCCGGCGCCTCCTCGGAGAGCACGTGGGCGTGCATCAGCGGGAGAGGAACACACGCGGCGGGAGGAGTCTGGGGGCCGCTTCCGCCGGTTGGGGGGGTGGGGGAGTAGGAATGAGGAGGAGCCTGCGGGGCACGGGAGGCCGGGCCAGGCCGGGCAGGGCCGAGGGAGGAAGGGAGCCGGGAAGGGAGCGAGCGCAGCCGACGGCATGGAGCCCTCCGCGGACCACCTGGCCAGCGCCGCTGCCCGGGGCCGCGCGGAGGCGGTGCGGGCGCTGCTGCAGGCGGGCGCGTCACCCAACGCACCCAACACCCACGGCCGCACCCCGATCCAGGTGCGCAGGCCGGTTTGCGGGCACGGAGGGGCGGCGGGCGGCTTTGGGGGCGACCCGGTCCGCCCGGGGTCCGAACCACGTCTGCATTTCGACGCCCGGCGAAGTGGGCACATCCTGGGGAGTTTCCCGGTGGAGTCTGGGTGTCGGAGTCTTGGCGACACCCTGGGGGCGCAGGGAGCCAGGGCAGGAGTGGAGGGAGCAGGGAGGGGGGCGGGCAGATCCGGGAAAGAGATCCTGCTTGTGTTGATAGAGACCGAGGTGTTCGTGGTCAGAAACAGAACGCAAGGTGTTTGCAGAAACGTGTGCTATGCTTGCTCCCCAGGCCTGGTCGTCGTCTCCCTCCCGAGGGGCGCACGTCGGCGCAACCCCGCAAGTGTTCTGTGTTGGAATAAATGTCGACGGAAATTGAGAAGCTACTGCCTGATGTGTTTGCCTTTCCATTTTAACTGAATTAAGGAAAATATGTGCTTTGCTTTGCAATATATGCTTGTAAGAATTTTGGAAACGCAGACGTAGATGAAGGAAACCCTGGGTGTAACTTCGCCTGCGTTAACGTCCATTTTTAGATCCATAGTGGTTATTGTCTCCGGTCTTTGCTGGGTTGTTAACTTGCTCGCTACAGTGAAGGCGTTTGGAGCAGGGCTTTCAACACAGCGCCCACACTAACGCGGGAATTGAGTTTTCAGTTCCTCGTGGCTGAGGAAAGTCAGTTTTCCTCTCCTTGCGCCAGCACTTCGGGGTGGGGCGGTTCAGGTTTGTGTTCATCGCCTTTGCTAACTTTCCAAACCTCAGGCTAAGGAAGGGTCCCTCCTGGCAGTCACCCTTCTGGTTTTATTGCCACGGCCCACAATGACTTCTGGTTCTGAAATACAAAATTTGTAGGAAGCGAATGCGTAATTGCAAAATCTTCAGTGTTAGCAAGGCAAAGGAAAGTAGCTCTACTTGGAACTTCCCAAGTAAAATTTCCTTCCCTGAAACCGTGTTGCATAGAATAAATGTCATACACTTTGAAATACAGATATAAAAACTTCAGTGAAAGTGCCTTAAAACTTGAGATGATTTGGGATTTAAAGTGTGCGGAGAACTGGCCCAGGGTTGAGGGCTTGCAGAGGGGAAAGCATGACTCCTTTAAAAATACCCGCATTCGGGGAAGCCGGGGTGGCTCGGCCGGTTGAGTGCTTGTCTTGCAACCCTGGGATCCGAGGATCGAATTTCGGCGGCCCGTGGGGACCCATGTGCTGAGCTGGGGTATGCCCCCCACCCACCTGTGGAATGAAACTATGTAGAAAACTAATGATGTACAACTATGGAGACTGCTAGGGACCCTACCCTCTCTCTCTGAGTCAAAAAACAATAAAAATAGAAATCTAAAAATAATAATCTAAGAGATAATCTAATATCTCTTAAAATATCACCAGCAGCTTGAAAACTGCCGTGAAGTTCTGGAATGTGTTAGAAGAGACCTTGTTTGTTTAAATACAGAAAGAAAAAAAAGAAAATTGGATCCCTTGTTTAAACATTTTTTTTTTTTTTTTTTAATTAGGGGGGTTAGAACGTAGAGAAAAGGAGGCATAGTTTTGGTTTAGAACCCTAATCAACTTTGTGTTTAATATAGAAATATTTATAGAAAATGTTAATTAAATTAAATTGAATGTCTTATCAAATGGATTTAAAGCACCCTACAAATATTTGTTTAATTGGTTTGTTTCATTTTTGCTCCGGATTGCTATTATGATTTAAATGTTAGATGGCTGTTCAGATTGTAATGCTAACATAATATAATAAAAACATTGAAAACTAGTTAAATGATGAAGGACTTTATTGCATAAACTCAGTAATAGTATGAAAACTTTCCCAGTTTTTATTTTAAAATGGTGCATTTTTCTAATGCACTTCAGTAGGTTTTCTTCCTTTTTGGAGCTGTTACTTGGCTCACTTATATTTTTCTCTCTGTCTTTTAGAAAGTGAAATCATTTCCACTTTCTCCAGGACAGCAATCAGCAGCCATAGTGGAACTTATTATGGTTCCTGGGTTTGGGCACATTAAGTAATTTGTGTTTAATACAGAATGTAACTAAAATAAATAATTCCTTTTTGTCCAATCACTGTCATCCTGCTCATATAACCAAATAATGGTTACACTAAAGGGAAGAGTTGTGTGCGGCTACCATCCACCACACAACACTCAAATTGTAACCCTGCTCTCACTGTGGGCAGCTCGGTAACGATTTTGTTTCAAAGATGACTTCAGAACCACGTGAGGTCAGCACCTCGTGTGTAATGAACTCTCAGAGTGTAAGCTGGGCAAGTCTCTTTGTTTCCTATTTCTGCTGTAACAAATTACCCCAGGTTTAGTGACTTAAACCAACACAGCTCACCGCCACTCCTCACGTGCGACCTACCTGTTTAACGACCCCTGGGATTTAAGGACCAGGTCTCCAGCTTGGGGAATCCCCTTTCTCGGTCTTTGTCTCATTCCTGCAGTTGGTTAGTATTCACAACACAAAGCCTTCCCATCACGCAAGACTACATACAACAGACTCTCCCTCAACCGGAACTCAAGAAAATGGCAATAGTTTGTTTTGTTTTTGTTTTTTTGCCAATTGCTTCAGATTTTGCCGGTTGCTTGAGAATGCCGGTTGCTTGAGTTCCAGTTAACGGAGAGTCTACTTACATTTACCCAGCATCTACCAATCCCCATCGGTGCCGGTTAACTGAGAGTCTACTCTATTTTGTTTATAAGTGTGGTGCCCAGGATACCTGCTGAAAAATGCATACCACATGGCGTCTCGCACGACACACCACGTCTACCTGTAAGCTCCTCGCTTATGGACCAATTAGCTTCATGATCTTAGACCTAAGAAGAGAACTCGGTAGCTAAGGGAGGAGAACCTGCCTGTGCGACAATTCTGGAGGTCAGAAGTCTAAAATGGATCCCCAGGGCTGCACTTCTTTTGGAAGTTCTAAAGGATAATTCATTTCCTTGCCTGTTCCAACTGCTAGTGACCATCGGCATTCCTTGGCTCATGGCCCCTGAATCTTCAATCTGATCTCTGCTTTCATTCCTACACCCTCTCCTAACTGTGCATCTCTTATAAGGAAATTTGTGATTACAGTGATTATAATTCAGGTCAGTCTCCCTCAATATCCTTAATTTAATCACGTCTGCCTCTAACGTCCCTTTTGCCATGTGAGATATCATTATATATCCACAGCTTCCCAGTGTTAGGAAGTGGACATCTTTGGGGGAGGGGTGCGTTATTTAGCTTACCACAGGGGGAAAAATATAAGGCTGGTTAGACAACCCTCATTTGATAGTTAAAGACTTTGAAGTTTGATATTCTGGGTAGCTTAAAAGTTTTGCAAGAAAGGTTTGTTTTTTTGTTTTCTGGCTTTTTGTTTGTTTGCCCCTCCCGCCCCCCCACCCCCCCCCCACACACACTCGCTCTCAGTTTTTAACCATCACCATGTTCTGGGCTTGAACATACAGCAGTGAACCATACAAAAACCTCTGGACCTTAAATAGTTTCAAACAAAAGGAGGGAGGACATACAGGAGCTTAGCCTGCAGTGAAAGCAAAGCTGTCCCTCGCTGTTTTGCCCGTGTTCTTTCTGTGTGTAGCCAAAATTCCGCCAAAAGTTGGAGCGTCTAATGGGAGTTCAGCGTGTACAGAACACGTGGAAGGCGCAGCAGAACCGACTAGGAGCTGGTCACTGAGAGCAGATACAGAGTAACTATAGACTTCTGTGGTTTGTACGCGTGTGCGCACGAGCTAGCAGCTTTACAGACAGGTTCTTTCACTCCCCCTGCCCCTGCCCCTGCCCCTGCCACCGGCCCTCGCCCTGAGCTCTCTGCTCTCTCCCGCAGGTCATGATGATGGGCAGCGCCCGCGTGGCCGAGCTGCTGCTGCGCCACGGCGCGGACCCCAACTGCGCCGACCCGGCCACGCTCACCCGGCCGGTGCACGACGCTGCCCGGGAAGGCTTCCTGGACACGCTGGTGGCGCTGCGCCGGGCCGGGGCGCGGCTGGATGTTCGCGACGCCTGGGGCCGCCTGCCCGTGGACCTAGCTGAGGAGCGGGGCCATCGCGCCGTGGCCCGGTACCTGCGCGCCGCCGCCGCAGGGGGAGCCGACGGCGGCGGCCACGCCCACACAGGTGCTGCAGGTGAGGCGGGTGCTGGAAGAGTTCAGGGCGCTTCCTCAGCCCAGCGCATTCCTTTCTCGGAAGACACACCTGCTTCTGCAGGGCTACGTATGGACGGTAAATAGGCCGAGATGGACTTGTGCACGGTAACGTGCATTCCGTACCCGCTGCCCCCAGCCCTCTTAACACCCATCCTCCGCGCAGCTCCGGGCCTACACCGGAGGCCGAGCGGCCCCTCTTCCTCCAAACTAGCCGTGCAGCCGCGTCCATCCAACGGGCCTGCGTTTCCTGCTGGCTTCCCTAGGTTGTGCACCCGACCTGCCATGTCCAAAACCAGCTGCGCAGGGCCTCCTCTGACACAACCGACACTCGCAGAAGTCTACGGAATCCGCCCTTTTCTGCCCCAAGCGGCCGAGTTTTCCCGGATGCTCCCCCAAGCGGTTCTGAGGGCATCTGGAATGGAGACCTCTCCAACCCTCGCGGTCTGCGCACCGGAATTTGCTGCCTGCTCTGGGAAACACAGACCCTTTCTTAAACTTTTCCGTTCTCTTCAAGGCTTTCCGTGTCTGCCAGAGAGAGTGCTTTAGGAGGGAGATGGATATGGGTTCTTCTTGCCTTCCATGACCACAAAGCCTCCCTTTCACTCAGCCCCATTCCCCTCTCCCCACCACACCCCCTCCTGCCTAAAGTACCCACTTCACTCCGATTTTGCTGGAGGGATCATTGTATCGACATATATGCATAAAGCAGTGCACAAAATGAACATGAGTATTTAAGGCAAACCATAACTTGGAAGATACTGAATTCTATCCTGTTTGCGCTCAGTGCTTGGGCCTCAGGAAGCCTGGAAGGATAGAGTGGACAGGTTCGCGCGGGACCCTGGGTTAGGAGCGCAGTGAGTGCTTCCCCTTGGACGTGAGCGAGCCCACGATGGCCCTTAGCCTGCCCACCCTCTCATCCTCCCCTTGAAGCGTTAGGGAGCCCGCGGGACGAGAGGCCAATCGCAGGGCTGTCGGATGGAGCATGAACTAGGAGCAGGGGACACACAGGGGACGCGAGGATGGCTCAGGGGCTGAGCGCTTCCCTCAGAACTGCCTGGCTTGTGCAAACCCACATGCTGGGCTGCGGCGGGTGCCTCTGACCGCCCAGCAGGGAAGGTGCTCACCTCCCATGCAGGAGGTTCCAGCCTAGGGCAACCCCACATCCACCTGTGTGGAATGAAACCACGTCAAAACGGATGATGTACAGCTAAGGAGACCGCCTGGGCCCACCCCCTTCTCTCTCTCAAAAATACTGCGCATGTTGTAACCCATAGATGAGGTGCTATAGAATTGTACACCTGGAACCTACATAATTTTTACTGAGCAATGTCACCCTAATAAATTTAATCATAAAAAACAATGAAATAAATCTTGAAAAAGAACTTGGAGCAGCCAAAGAGAATTTGATGGATTCAATGGGCCCCAGACGAATAAATTGAGTGACTCTTTATAACCAAACCTGAGATGTGTAACCCAAGCACACAAGACCTTCCTCCCTCCCTTCCTCTTTTTCACCAAGACTCTACTACATGGTCAGCCCCGTTCTAGATGGGACACACAACTGAGCGGAGACAGAACTGGTCCTGCCCGCCTAGACTTCACATTCTGGTAAATGGGCTGCAAACAATCCAACAACGCAGTTTCAGAGAGTGAGTGTGAGAAACCAACGAGATGTGCACAGAAGAGTGAGGTGTAACCAGGAGGGGCGGTGACCTTAGAGTGGTTCTGAGAACCTGCCCGATGAGATTAGCCCCCGGAGGCAGAAAAACTCTTCAGGGCAGAGACCGGTCGAAATAAATGTGGCGGGTCCGGAGGAGCCACAGGAGCGCTGGAGCAAGGATGCAATGAGGTCAGCGAGGAAGGCGCTGGCCGGAGGCCACGAAAAAAATGTTTGGTCAAAACTTGCATTTTTTTTTTTTTTTTTGGAAACGTTAGGAAGCCATGAGCTGCTTTGGGAGAGAAGGCCAGCGGGGGGGACGGTTCCCACAGCGCTCACAGCCGCCCCTACACAAGTGTCCTCTGATTCTGCTAGGAGGCGATCGCCAGCCTCCGGAGCGGGAGAGGGTTGGGACGCGCGCCAAGAGCGAGGCGAAGTCTTCAGGCCCCGCTCCAGGCCTCGTGTGCAGCGCGCACACGACACCCGTTATAGGCCGGGTTTCCTGCGGCCTCGCGCTCTCCCCAGCCCTGCGCCCCGCGTGCCCCTGCCCGGCGCGCCCGGCGAGCCTGGAGCGCAGGAGCTCGGCGGTGCGGAGGCTGCCGGCGGGGTCCCCACCGCAGACGGGTCCTGTGCGGAGGGCGGGTGGGTGCTGAGAGACGTGGGTGCAGGTGAAGCCGCCAGTGCACACGTGTGTGAACACCTGCAGGACTGGGGGTGGGGGGCGGAAGCAGGAATGGGTCGCAGATCGTTGATTTCTGGTTTCTAATGTCTTGTTTTTCTTTCTGCCTTCTGCAGACGTCCCTGACTTCAAGCATCGTTGAGAACTGGAGAATGTCAGCGGAACAAATGTGGCCTTGGGCCTCCTCCCCTGCTTCCAGTGCTTCCTGCTTTTGTAATTCTGTAAACCCCCCCCCCCCCGACTAGTGCACACAGAAATTCCTGTCCCTGTACACGGAATTTTCATTAAAAGGATTTGTAAAAACAAAACCCAGCCCTGTGTCCGTCTTTGCCCGGGGTTGGAGTCTTCAGGAGCCAGGACTCAGGTCCCAAGAGCGCGTGTGGGCGCCCACGTCCGCTCACGAGTGCGCACCTGCCGGGTGCCCCTTGTTTTTGAGGACATTTTGCCGACGGGGAAAAGGAAGTTTAAATGGGGTGCGCGGCCTTTCTTGAGCGAAAGGGTCCCGTCAATGTCAGAGGTCTCCGGTTTTTTAAGTGTTTTTTCGTTCGCTCATTTACTCGATCAACATTTATCGAGCACCTCTGAGGGCACCGTGCGGGGGCACAGGAGAGGGAGACAGACATCAGCTATTAAACGCACACCGCGGGTGACCAGAAACGTCCAGGCACTTCCAGAGACGGGAAGAGCGCGTTTCCCAGAGCCGCCTTGTTTCGCGCGCCTCTTAAAAAGAAAACGGTAGCACAAGCGCGCTCACACACACGGTGGGTGGATAGTATTACACGTCCAGATCTCAGACGATAAAATGTTACAAGGTGCAGATGATAAAATGTTACGAGGTGAGGCTTAGGATCCATGACATGCGGTGAAAACAAACAAACAAACATGATGAATGGCAGTCTTTCATCAATCTGGAGGGAAACTTCTGATTGACAAGCTTCCCGTTACTTACCCTGCTCCAGGATCTGGGCCCAGGAGAGATTGGTTGGGTATTTTACCCAAAGCGCCACAGCCGGGAGTAGAGCCCCCTCCGAGCCGGTAGGAGCTGGGCCCGCTTGCTGGGCCCAGCGCTCTGCGATCCGACAGCAGCGGCCCCAGCGGGCGGTGAAGTCGCTGCTGTCCGCCACCCACATCGCAAGCAGCCAGGCGCTGCTCTGCCAGCCGGGAGGGAGGGCCCACGCCTCCATTGACTTGTTTATTTTTTTTTATTGAGGTGCCATTCACGTAACAAAATTAATTAAAGTGTACAATTCAGTGGCACTGAGGACACTCACCATGTCATACAACCATCATCATTTATCTCGTTCCAAAACATTTTCATCACCTTCAAAGGAGACCCCAGACCCATTAAACACAAAATCCTCCCTGTCCCCGGACTCTGAGAGCCACTCAATCTCCTTTTGTCTCTTCGGGTTTACCTACTCCAGATACACTGTAGAATTCCACTTGAGTGAAATGTCCAGAATGTATGTTTCTCTTTCTGTCAATCCCACCGTTTTGCTTACCGTAGCGGTGTAGTGTATGTGGGCTGCCCAGAAAGTATCCAGCTATGTATCCATATGAAAAAGAGAGGCATTTGTGGCTGGATTTTTTTTCCCCCAGACAGCCCTGGGGTATTGAAATGGAGATATGTGAGTATTACAACTTTGTTTTTCTTTTTCAAAATTATTTTTGAACTATTTCAACCTTGTGTATCAGGACCCTTGCAATGCCATATAAATTTTTGAATCAGCTCATCCTATTTCTACAAAAAAAAAAAAGCCACTGAGATTTTCATTTGCTTTGGATATGCAGGTCACTTTGGGTACTATTGCCACCTTGATAATATCATCTTCCAAACCATGAACACAGGATGTTATCCTAGTCATTTCGGTCTTATTTAATTCCAGTGGTGTTTTGTAGTTTCAGTGTACATGTGTCACAACTACTTTGGTTAAATTCATTCCTAGGTGTTTTATTCTTTTTCATGCTATTGAAAATTGAATTGTTCTTAACTTCCTTTTTTTGGATTGTTGACTGCTAGTGTTATAATACAACAGACTTTTCTGTGTTTATCTTCTATCCTGTGCCTTTACTGAATTTATTAGCCCTACCAGAGTTGTGGGTGCATGTGCATTCTTTAGGATACCCACATATAAAATCATGTTATCTGCAAAGAGAGATAGTTTTACTCCTTCCTTTCCAGTTTGGATGCCTCATTTCATTTTTCTAGCCTAACCGTTCTGGTTAAAACATTCAGGGCAGCATTGCTTATAGAATTTTGAAGAGAAGCAAAAGCTGACATTCTTGTCTTGTTCCTGATCTTAGTGGGAAATCTTTGAGTCTTCCGCCATTGAATATAATGTTAGCTGTAGTTTTTTTCTTTAAAAAAAAACAAACACCTTTAATTAAGATCAAGGCAGTTCTCTTATATTCCTGGTTTGTTGAATATTTTTACAATGAGAGTGTTAGGTTTTGTTAAATAATTTTACTGAATCAACTGAGATGACCATGTCTTTTTCTTTATTTTATTAATACAGTATGCTACATTGGCTGATTTTCATATGTCCAACCCTTGGCATTCCTGGGATAAATCTCACTTGGTCATGGAGTATATCCTTTTAGACATTCTGCTGGATTCTATTTGCAAATATTTTGCTGAAGATTTTTTGCATCTCTATTCACAGGGGATATTGGTGCGTAGTTTTCTTGTAATATCTTTATCTGGTTTCGGCATCAGGATACTGTTGGCCCCACTGAATGAGTTAGGAAGCGTTTGCTACTCTTCTATTTTTTGGAAGAGTTTGGGAAGAACTTTAAACTTATGTTACAAATCACTAGGGAAGCCATCTGGTCGGGGGCTTTTCTTGGGGGGAGGGTTGACTAGTGATTCAATCTCTTCACTTGTTTTAAGTCTTCAGATTGTCTATCTTCTTCCCCTTGAGTCAGTCTTGGTAGTTAGCGTGATTCTAGGAGTAACGCTTTCTATCTCCTCAAGGCTGCTAGTGATGTCCTCATTTTGCTGCGTTTCAGGCAGTGTGTTCTCCATGGAACGTCCCCTTGGCCTCACATTCTGACGCTTATCTTTTTGGCGTATCTGTGCCGGGGATGGGCCCTGGGCGCTTCCTCCTCTGTCATTTTCACTGACATCACTTCTATTTTTTGTTTGGTTTTGGAGTGGAATGACAAAATGCCTCTGGTATGCCAAGTTTCTTCCTCCACACACCCCTCGTGACTGGCAGTGCCCTGCGCCCTGCCCCCCCCCCCCCGGGTGTCTGTCCCCACCAGTCCTCTGAATCACGGTGGCTCTCAGCTATCGCCCCCTACATTTTCTCCGCTGTCCCTCCTCCCTCTCCTCCCTCCCTCTCGGTTCCACACCCCCTCCCCCAGCGCGCGTGCACACACGCACACGTGCGTGCAGCACGCACACACTTTGTCGACACCGCCCCCCCCCCCCGGACGTAGGCGCTTCCCTACCCTTCGCCTGCAGGCCATTAGGGCGTGGCGCCTCCGCTAGAGCACAAGGTAGGTGCTACCTTAAGGCCCCAAGGGCCCTTAAGGTAGGTGCTACCTTAAGGCCCCAAGGGCCCCAGGGAAGGCCGGGCGTGTCTCCGGGGCCCTCTCACCAGTGCGCGCTCGCGGGTCCTCGGCTGCGCGGCTCCGGAGCGCGCGCACGGCGGCGCCCAGCCGGCGCCTGGGACGCCCGGGTCGGGAACCAAGCACCTGGGCCCGGATCTCACAGGTGCACACTGACAAGCTCCATGGGCTTTGGTTCAAAAAGAAGAAGAAAGAGGGGAAGCTGGGATGACTCAGTGGGTTAAGCGCTCACTTTGCAGCCTTGGGGCCTAAGGATCGAATCCCAGGCCCGATCCAGGCAGACCCACATGCTGAGCTGGGGTGTGCCCCCAGTTCAGTTCTTGCCGGGGCCCATACGGGAGGCTCCCGGCCCAGTTGCTGCCCTGCGCAGCCCCGCGCCCACCTGTGGAGTGAAACTGTATGGAAAACTAATGCTGTCAAGTATGGAGACTGCTCTGGGCCCTCTTCCTTCTCTCTGTCTCTCTCTCTCTCTGTCAAAAAAACCCAAAAAACAAACAAACAAGAAAAACCAATAAAAATAAATCTTTAAAAAAGAAAAAGAGAGAAGGAAAGGGAGAGAAAGGGAAAGTGACAATTGTTCAACTTCTGTGTGGCCCCTGGTGGTCCCTCTCAGCCTACCCTCAGTCGGAAACCTCAGGAAGGGCTTCCTGCACCTCCTCCCAGATCTCAGATAGCCTGATGGACATCAGCAATAACGTTCAAGTCGTAAGCACGAGGGAGACTTTGTTGCATGGCCCGTCGTCTAGTTTTGGGGTTGTCAGAATCCTTGACATTCCTGGGCTTACAGATGCATCACTCCAACCTGTGACTCCTCATCCCATGGCGTTCCCCTCTGGGCCTCTCTGGATCATCAGATCTCCCCCTCCTTTCACTTATAAGGACACTGTTGATTTGGGGGCCCACTCTAAATCCAGAATCATCTCATGATGACATCCTTAATTTCATTACATCTGCAAAGACCCTATGTCCAAATAAATTCACATTTACTGGGGGTTTGGACTTGGCCATTATCTTTTGGGGGGAGGCATTATTTAACTTACTACACTGCCTAGTTCATTGCTCACCCCCCCCCCCCCCCGCCCTCTTGACCTTAACAAACAAAAAAGCACACAAGACCAGGAATAGATTTTTCAGAGACTAGCCCCAAAGCCAAAAGCTCTTGCAAGGTCAGTCTAAGACATCCGGAATCTCTGGTGAATAAATGCGGAGCTCCGACTGGATATACATGTTTAGAGTGAGCCAGAGAGAATAAGGATTTGACGTTTGTGGCCACCAGGGAAAATCTGGACAAGATTTCTCTCACATAAGCTGGGGTGAGGATACTAACAGGAATAATTTTATTTTTTAAGATTTATTTTTATTGTTTTTGGCAGAGAGAGAGGGAAAGAGAAGGGGGGGGGGTGCCCAGAGCAGCCTCCATAGTTGCATGTCATTAGTTTTCTACATAATTTCATTCCACAGGTGGGCACAGGGCTGTGCAGGGCAGGAACTGTCTGGGGGCCTAACATGTAGGAAGCTTGCCCTGGTGAGAACCAAACTGGGGGCACATCCCAGTTCAGCGTATGGGTCCTCACAGGCTGGGACAGGGATTCGATCCTTGGAACCCGGGGCTGCAAGAGGAGCACTTAGCTTGCTGAGCCGTCCTGGCATCTCCAGGAATGATTCTTAATAGGACCAGATGGATTAAGACAGATAAATTGGCACCTCGGATTAGCTCATACTAGTGAAGAGGAGAGAAATAAAATAGAGTGAGGACTCCTCTTTATGCACTTCCTATGGTGCATTTAGATCGTCACACAACACAATCCTGGTTCAGTGTCACTAGACAAAATTTGGATTACTCTTTCTATGTTCGCAATCATTTTCATAAACAATATCTCAGTAAATTGTTGCAACCCCCCTATGAGGCATTGCGATTCCAATTTTAAAATCAGGAAATAGAGAATCTCAGAGATACCACGCAGTTTGCTGAGGGCCTGGGAATCGCCCAGGCCCTCAATAATGATTGACTGTACAATCTCCCTCAACGAACTGCTATTCCTCTACCCATTTTATAAGTGATGAAGCTGAGGCTGAGAGAGGTGCTGTCACTGGCCCAACCACATACATCTAAGGACTGGCGGAGCTAGTACTTGATCCCAGTCCTGTTCAGAATAGCATATGCCCATGGAGCCTAACATTGCCTTAGACTGGGTAGTCTGGGAACTTTGACCTTTCTCAAAAAGGCGTCTGAGATTAAAGCCACCTGGTTTCATCAACCAGAGACCTCAATACAAGGACATACTCCTGATCCATTTCCCCTACCCCCTTCATTCCATGCTGCTCTGAACTTCTTTATCCGTATCCCAAACCTCTCTAACCTCCCTAACTTTCCACTGTGTGTCCTACATAGTCAGCCAGAGCCCTCTGGCTTCAATTCCGTCTTAGAGACATCTCTTCCACCTTCTCGATAGAAATGCCATCTAACTCCTCCTGGAGGTCACTGAATTTCCCACAGGTCTCTGAAGTAGAAGCTTTTATGCTCGCTCGTGAGCAACCTGTCTGAAAGTCAGGAGGTGAAATCATCTTTAGTGGCCATTGTCCTTTCACCGACTGTTAAGGATGGAATTGTGTGCCCCCAAAGCACCTATGTTGAAGTCCTAGCCTCAAATACCTCCAAACAGGGCCTTGTTTGGAAATAGGGTCATTGCAGATGTAACTAGTTAATGCGATTAGTTCAATATGATTGGCGTCCTCAGGAAATGTAGATATAGGGACGTATACCGGGTGAACACCACATGAAGGTGAAGGCAGAGTTCTACAAGCCAACAACCGGAGTCTGGAGGAGAGGCATGGAACTGTGTCCCCACTACTCAAAAAAAAAAAAACCAAATGGTACTGCCGCCTTGATCTCAGACTTCTAGCCTCCAGGACGTGAGACAATACATTTCTGTGGGTTAAGCCACCCAGTTGGCGATGCTTTGTTCTGGCAGCCCGAGCAAACTGTTACACCAGCTCTCTGGGAAAAACCCCGTGAAAGACTCAGACCACTCAACCCAAGTCATCCTTCTGATCTCAGCTGAATGCATATTTCCTCAAGGATGCTGCCTTGATCAGGTTCTTGGACATAAATTCTCACGGAATGATTTTCCTTATTTCGGGAGCACTTATTTACTTCAGTTTGCAATTGTGCAAGTGTTGGTGTTGTTTGATTCGTATTTGGCTTTACCTCTAAACTCCATGACCCCAGCAAAAGTTTCTGTTTTGCTCACTGTTGTATCCTCAGAATAGGTGCTCAGCAAATATTTGTTGAATGAATTAAAGCATTCCACTGTTTTAGAAGTTAATCCCATTTTGAAATACAAATAAGCTTTGGCAAATATAACCCCCCAAGCCTTATCAGTCGTCCTATAATTATTGTGTCCATGAGACCCAAGAGAGCTCTGAGTCTTGTGTTATCAGATAATTGCTTCCTAAATGATACTTGGCTTCTTTTTGAGTCCTATTTCTTACTCTTGTCTACTTTGGCCACCATTTTATTGACTTTAGAAGGGATTTTATTTGTTTGTTTATTTATCTATTTATTCATTTATGCTTATTTACTTATTTTATTGACAGTCATATCTCCAGAGTCATCTTCATAGTCTTTAGCAACAGGTGCCTTAGGTACTTTTAGGAGAATTTTGAGCAATAATTGCCACATTTTAATTTGTTATGTCCATTATGTGGCATCTTGGCCATTCTCATATGTTTGACCATGTTTGTCTTCTAGTCAGGACTCTAGAATGTTAAGAGGTAGATGCCCTTGCTTTACTTTTAGTCCCAAGTAGAGGAAACTTGCTCTTTCCCAAATGGTAGTCACTGATAGCTAAGGATTATCTTGAAGTTAGCCAAGGGTGCACCATTATGCAACTTGGGGCAGAAAATGTCTTGGGTGGATGCAAGAGAATGACAACCTCTGAGGTGCTTCTGGGATTTTTTTATTTTTTATTTTTTTTATAGGAGTTCTCTTCCCAGTTGGAGCTGGGATAGCAGATGTTACACAGGGGTTTTAGACCTGGTGGTGGATTAAGATACTACTAGATAAAGCAGAGGGAAACATCAGAGTCCAGATGCATAATTGCACATTTAACTTCAAATATTAGTACCAACTATATTTACAGGGTTCAAAAATCAAATATTACTACATAGTTAATACTGTGGGCTAATAAGAAATATATGGAGTCTTTGTTCCATCTCCCCACTTTCTTCCTGTCACAAAACTGCTAAGACCCTTGCAAACTCCTGAGTGATAAGTGTCTTGACCTGTTTATGAGATGAGTCATGCCCGGGGCTCCTAGATAGCTTCAGATGGGAGATCAGTAACTAGGAAAATCAAACCATGATAAGGGGGTTTAGAACTGTCAATCCAAACCGCAGTGGAGGAGAGGGGCTGGAGATTGAGTTCAATAACCCGTGGACAGTGATTTAATCTATCGTGTCGATGCAGTGAAACCTCCATACAAACCCCTACACAGCGGGGTTCAGAGAGCTTTCGAGTTGGTGAACACACTGTGGAGCTGAGAGGTGGTTGTCTGAAGAGGGCATGGAAGCTTTATGTAACACCCCTCCATACATTTGTATAGTCAGGTGACAAATGGATTCACAAAGTGTGGTAACACACAGCCTAAAAAGTAACAAAGTACTGGTGTATGCTGTGGTGTGGGCGGACCCTAAAAATAGAAGACCAAACAGAAGTAGGCAGACACAAAAGGCCACGTATTGCATAATCCTTTTTATATGAAATGTCCAGAATAGGCAATTCCACAGAGACAGAAAATAAAACTGTGGTTTCCGGGAGAGATGGGGAGGGGAAGTATGGAGAAACTGCTAAGATATGGGGTTCTTTTTGGTTTGATGAAAATACTCTGGAGTTTGACTGTGATGATGGTATTATAACTCTGGGAATATACTGTAAACCCCTGAACTGTATACTTCATTAGTGTAAATGTTATGATATGTGAATTATATATCACAAGAAAGCTGTTAATTAAAGACAGAGACACCACCATCCTTCAAAAAAATGTCCCCAGATCTTTCAGCGACTTTTGTGCCTATAATGGCTCTTTAATCTATATATTACTACTCTTGACTGGGTCATTTTGCTTCAGTCACACTCGCTTCCTTTCCATTCTCCAAACGTGCTAGGCAGTCTCCTGACTTAAGGTTCTAGATCTGCTCTCTCTTCCTGGAATCCTTTTCCCCAAAGACTAATTAGCTTCATCACTGTGTCGTTTTCTTATGCTGACCATCCTACTTAATGTGGCTTATAACATAAGGTGATCAGATTTTAACATTGGTAAAGCGGGACACCATTGACCGGGGGGAAGGAGGTTCTTGATTAAAAATTTGGTCTATCTCCTGCAGTACCCTAGCTTGTCGTGCATTCTTTCCAAAAATCGGGACTTTTTTAAAATGCTGTGAGACGCGGGACAAATTGTTAAAAATCAGGACTGTCCCGCCAAAAGCGGGACGTCTGGTCACCTTATTATAACACCCACACTCTACTGCTGAGACCCCTAACCTACACCAGTTTTTCCTTTTCCCTAGAACCTCCATTGTCACACATACTCTATAATTCACTTTTTTCTTATTTCTTTTAGCTACTGTTTATTTTTTTCTTTGTGCTAAAAAGCAAACATTTTTTTTTTAAAGGAGAGAGAAATCTTTTTTTTTTTTTTAAGATTTATTTTTATTGTTTTTTGACAGAGAGTGAGACAGACAGAGATAGAGAGATGGGGGAGGGCCCAGAGCAGTCTCCATAGTTGTATGTCATCAGTTTTTTTTTTCCCCACATAGTTTCATTTCACACAGGTGGGTGTGGGGCCCCCTCAAGGCAAAAACTGGGCTAGGGGGCCTCTGCACAGGAAGCACACCCCAGTTCAGCATGTGGGCCCAAATGGGCCAGGGTTGGGAGCTGGGGTTCGATCCTCGGTCCCTGGGGATGCAAAGCAAGAGCCCAGCCCACTGAGCCATCCTGACTTCCCTACTTTGAATATTCTAAAAAGCCAATTAATGTTTTCTTTGGGTGATGAGAGCAAAGGAAATTAAAATCTTTTTCTTGTGATCAGTATATATAAATTTTCACACAGGAATTATTTCTGTAGAAAAAGAAGGTACTATTTATGAGAAAGAATAACTAAAATCTAATCAAACCATTTGAAATACATTGATATCTCTGTTCCATTATATATAAAGTATTAATATTATATGACATCCTTTATAGGTCAGTGCATTAGATCCTAATGTAAACTAAACTTTGCTGACCACTCTGGGTCTCTGTTGTCTAAAGAGCCAAAATCTAGATCAGATAATCCCACCATCTGGCATTGTACTTAGTTATCACATGCTGTTTCTTCAATAAGCATTACAAACTCTCCAACTTGACCCTTAACCCAACCACATCCCTTCACAGATCGCATAGTCTTAATTAGTGGAAAATACTTGTAATTTAACATTAGTTTCAGCTTTCAGTTAGTTGCCAGGCTATTCTGTAAATTACTGAATTACTGCCAAGCATTCATTGACAGGAAAAGAGATGAATCAACTTCTTCTTTTAAAAACAAAACAAAACAGGAATTCATTTTTTTTAATCATAGGATATAGTTTACTGTAAATACTGTATTTTTTTCCTCTGATTTATGATTTCTATTGCTAATAATGACATCTGCTGTTATCCTGATGAGTGTTCTTTTGTAGATAATCTTTTATTATTAGTTGCTGTTAAGAATTTTACCTTATCTGGAATTCTGCAGTTTTGCTACCATTTGTTTAGGGATGAGTTTAAGTTCTTCAGTCTAGAACTTTGATTCTCATATGTAAGTATTTAAGTGTCTCTACAATTTTGCTAAACATTTCAGCCTTAAGAATTCCCTCAAATATTGCCTATCGATTTTCTCATTCTCTCTGTTCTTTCCGTCTGGCACTTCTATTAGATTTAATGTTATTCCTCTTATACTCCATTTAACATCTCTTGCATATTTCTGTCTATCTGTCTGCCTGTCTGTCTGCCTGTCTCTTTCCCTCTCCCCACACCCTTCTCTTATTCTGGGTATTTCTTCAGGCCTATTATTCAGTCGACAAACCTCTTCAGTTGTGTTCATCTGCTATTTAACCCTTCCAGTGGTTTTTCTTTTTAAAGATTTATTTTGTTTGTTTGTTTGTTTTTTAAAGATTTATTTTTATTGTTTTTGACAGAGAGAGAGAAAGAGAGAGAGAGAGAGAGAGATACAGAGACAGAGAGAAGGGGGAGGGCCCCAAACAGTTTCCATAGTTGCACATCATTGGTTTTTCCACATAGTTTCATTGCATAGGTGGGCGGGGCTGCACAGGGCAGGAACTGGGCTGGGGTCTCGCCCCGGTGAGAACTGAACTGAGGGCACTCCCCAGTTCCGCATATGGGTTCACACAGGCTGGGGCCGGGATTCGATCCTCGGTCCCTGGGGCTGCAAAGTGAGCGCTTAACCCACTGAGCCATCCCAGCTTCCCTGTTTATTTTTTGACAGAGAGAAGGGGGAGGGCCCAGAGCTGTCTCCATAACTGCATGTCATTAGTTTCCTACATAGTTTCATTCCACAGGTGGGCGCAGGGCCGCACAGGGCAGGAGCCGGCCAGAGGCCTCCTCATGGGAAGCACGCCAGGGGCTGGAGCCAAACTGGGGGCCTCCTACATAGGAGGCTCCCCACCACCATGAGAACTGAAGTGGGGGCACACCCCAGTTCAGTATATGGATCTGCACGAGCTGGGGCTGGGATTCGATCCTCAGACCCCAAGGCTGCAAGACAAATCGCTCAACCTGCTAAGCCATCCCGGCATCCCTGATTTTTTTATTTTTCATGGCTATATATTTTTATTTTTATAATTCTACTTCATTTTCTAAAGTATTAATAGACTTAAAAACATATTTTTAAAAACTTTTTATCATGTTTTTATCTCCATCTTTGTCATTTTATACTTATTTGACCATTGGAGCTGATGTCTCTGTTATCTCGTTTTTAGGTATTTCATCTGGCTATCTCTTCTGCTGATATTTGTTCATGGAAGATTATGCGTTCTGTATTTTAGAAAAGGAGTTAATTTTAAGTGGGGTTTTATCCATTAAAGTTCTGTGTGTCCTGGATTGTAGTGAACCACTCCAGAGCATTTTGCTTACCGGTATGTTTGCTTCTTTCAGGCCTCACAAGAATATTACCAGCCTAGAACTAGTTATTTCTTGGCTGGGAGGTACCCAGACCATGGAACTAAAATGAGTTCCAAACCAACTTGAAGATAAGCCTCCTCACAATGTGTTTCTCCCCACCCAAAGCCACTTATGGCAGCATACGGCACAGTCTTATACATTGTCATCTCCCTTTGCAATATTCTCTAGGATCTCCCAATCATCAGTTTTATAGCTCTTTAGGAGATCTGATTCTGTGAGGGAATTACAATCCTGAATTCTTGCTTTCTTCGTCTCAAGGGCTTGCCTCCCTCAGTGAGTGGTTATTACAGCTCACATCTTGATCCCTAATGCCCACAGCTCCCCTTCCCATCTGCATACTGCTTTATTTTTAAGTTCTGTCTTATTTTGGAGCCCTTGGGAATTCTTAAGCTTTATTGAAATCTCATCAGTGCACTTAACAGAGGGTTTGCTACATTTTGTCCAGTATTTCTAATTTTCTGTGGTGACAGATTTTCACATTCTCTAGTCTTCCATATTCTTGGAGAAGTCAATTATTTTGTGTGCATATGTATAATTATGAATATTAATGGAAAATTGGGAGGGGGGAAATCACCAACCTAAACCAATAGCTTTTTTGAAAGTACACTGGCTATAATTTATTGCCTTTTTCTACTAAGGAATAATATCAAAATCAATCTCAAGACATTAGGTCTAAGCAATTTTATATTTTCCCCCAAAACATGACACTCTCTGAACAATGTTGATCCTACCGATGATGTAAGTGGGTTGAGACAGTTACATGCTGAAAATATAGTGTTAAAATCAGTCTTCTTTCCAGAGAACATGGTGGTGGGCGAGACTGAAGTGACTCTGGGGCAATCACGCCTTTCTCTCCAGAATCTCACCACCGTGGATGTTACCAAGGTGGGGCCACTCTCACATGAAGTTATCATCAGATAAGCCACAATTAATATAGGTACAATTGGTCATGTAGCTCATGGGAGATCCACAGTTATAGAAGCTATTTCTGAAGTTCACACTGTCAGGTTCAAAAATGAACTAGAAAGACATACTACAATCAAGCTTGGGTATGCTAATGCTAAGATTTATAAATCTGGTTACCCAAGTTGTCCTTGGCCAGAACGACATGAGGGGGACCCCAAAACACCCAGAATGATCATCTGGAGGGTGGGCCCCATGTAGGACAGGCCTCCCCCGCTAGATGGGTGTTCTAGGAACTCATCTGTATCCGTGTAGCAGCTGGTGGTGTTGTGAGAGGCTGCATTCAGCTTCAGTAAATTTTTTTTTGGAAATTCTTTCAACTCATTTGCCCATTTCATGATGGGTGATTTACATGAACAACCTGTGGCATGACAATGTACCTGCCCACACCCCGCTTGAGTATTCAGCAGTTTTTGACCAAAAATGCCATGACCCCTATACCCCACCCTCCCTATTCACCAGATCTCGCCCCATGTGATGTTTTATTTGTTTCCCTGGATTAAATTTTTTAAAAAGACCTCAAACATAAACATTTTGCTGATGTAGGAGAGGTGAAACAAACAACAACAACAACAACAACAAAAGGCAGAAGCACTAAAAGGCACCCAAGTCAGAGTTCAAAAAAACTGTTTTGAGCAGTGGAGAAGCATTCCGCCAGATGTATTACATCAAACCAGGAGCACTTTGAGGGGGACTGAAGTTTAAACATGTAAGAATAAACGCACATTATTTTGTAAATAAATTCAGTTTTTGGGGGGGTTCCTCCCTAGTAGATCTTGTGGAAGTCGTACATCCAATGCATTTTCTACAGACATTTCAGGGACCAAAGAGGATCTCAGATTAGTCAGACATGTTTTCTTTGTTGACTTTCCTGGCCACAGTGTTTTGATGGCTACTATGCTGAGTGGTGCAGCGGGGATGGATGAAGCTCTTCTGTTGGTACCTGGTAATGAGTTTGGTCAGCCTCAGACTTCCGAACACTTGGCTGCTATAGAAATCATGAAACCGAAGCATATTCTACAGAATAAAATTGATTTGGTAAAAGAAAGCAAGGCAAAAAAACCAGTACGCACAGATTCTTGCATTTGCACAAGGTACAGTAGCAGGAGCTCCTATTATTCCAGTTTCTGCTCAGTGGAAATACAATATTGAAGTTGTCTGTGAGTACATAGGGAAGAAAACTTCAGTAACCCCCAGAGACTTCAGTCACCTCCAGGACCCTGACTTATTGTTGTTAGGTCCTTTGATGTCAACAAACGTGGCTGTGGAGTTGAGGGCCTGAAGCGAGGAGCAGTGGGTGGTAGTATTCTAAAGGTGGGCCAGGAGATAAAAGTCAGATGTATTACTTCCAAAGATAGTGAGGGAAAACACACATGGAAACCATCTTTTCCAACATGGCATCACTGCAGAACATGGAGTTCCTCAGTACCCTGTTCCAGGAGGTCGTATTGGAATAGGAACACGCATGGACCCCACTTGCCCGGCTGACAGAAAGGTGGGGCAGGTGGGGCAGGTACGAGGGGCAGTTGGAGCTTTACCTGAGCTCTTCACAGAACAGGAAGTCTCCCATTTCCTGCTTAGCCGGCTTCTGGGTCCATGCACTGAAGGAGCCGAAGAAGTAGCGAAGGTGCACAAGTTGTCTCAGAATGGAGACATAAATATTGGATCCCTGTCAACAGGAGAAAACATTAGTGCTGTCGAGGACGATTTGGGCCAAATTGTTCTGACTAACCCTGTGTGCACCGAAGTAGAAAAAGTGCCCTTAGCCAAAGAATGTAGAAGCACTGTCCTTTAATTGTTTGGGGTCAAATAAGAAGAGGAGTGACAATAAAGCCAACAGTAGATAATGACTGAAGGGGAATTCTGGTTCATGAATACAAGGTCTGACTGGCATTATGTTAGGTTGATTCTACATTCTACCAGAAATGAATTATTCCCAAATAGTGTCTAATTTACATATTAATGCAGGTTTGAAATGAAACTGTTTCTTACAACCAGCCTTTGTTTTAGGACAGATACCACTGAACCTAAAATAAAGTTTTTCTTCTTATATTCATGATGCATCATTGAGTAGCTCCAAGCTTGAGAGGATTATTATACCAGTAAAAACTTGAAGACACAAATTCTGAAAGACTAACTCCTCTTTGCCTCATATTTTATGTTGCTTTATCTTTGTATTTTTTCAGTGAAAAGAAATTCATCGGTTCGAATAAAATAATACTTTAGAGCACAAATAAAATCAATCCTAATGAATTGGTAGCAACAATGACCAAAACAATCTCTTGTATCAAAAAGCAATAACTCTCTTTCTGCCTGATTTTCTTTCCCTCTGCTTCTCCTGACTCTGATTACTAATGTATGTATATATTTTTCTGTTTAGTGACTCAGGATTGTTTGTTCATGCTCTTTGATAATTACCAAGGCCTGTCTGCATTACTGGCAAACAAGTGACTCATATAGTGCCTGGATTCATGAAGCAAGAGCAGTAGAGAAGTGGTTTTGATGAAAGAGCAGAGAGAATCCCAGAATGCTGTGGGACCCAGGACAGCTCTGGCAGCAGCTGAAAGAAGCCTCCTTCTTTGGCCCGTGACTTTGATCTTTATTTTGCCTCTCTTCTTTTTCTAGGGACATTTCTTTCTAATTCCAGCAGAGGACATTATGCAGGACAGTTTAGGGTTGGCCCTGGCGATTTACTTTTTTATGGTCTTAGGTTAACTGCTCGTGTGTTTCAAACTATTTGTCCATAATATAAGCCAAGGATCATCTTTCACAGCAAGCCTAAGCATGCCTCACCTGTGCTCCCTGGAGGCCATACTTGAATTATTATACTGTCCTGTATCCACCTTCTAAAATAGCCAGCAACTGAAGTCATTTAAACACAGCAGTCTCCACTCCAAGCCACAGAAGGAGACAGGCAATTTTGGAATCCGCCTCCTTTATTTGTACTCAGAGAATACTCAGAAGACAACAGATCCTGTTTTGAGATGGTTACGTATGTAGTTGGATTAATCTTCCCCATAGCTTTTTAAAAAAGATTTATTTGACTGTTTGAGAGAAGGTGAGAGAGAAAGAGAGAAAGGGAAACAGAAAGAGAGATAGAGATGGACAGAGAGAGAGAAGGGGGAGGGCCCAGAGCAGTCTCCATAGTTGTTCATTAGTTGACATGGCTTCACTCCACACAGGTGGATGTGGGGCTGCGCAGGGCGGGCACCAGACAAGGGGTCCACCCTCAAGGAAAGTGAGAACTCTCACTGCTGAGCCACCCTGGCAGTTGTGCCACAGGTCAGCACATGGGCTTGCACATGCTGGGACCAGGAATCAAACCCAGGACCTCACGACTGCAAGGCAAGTGCTCAACCACTGAGCTATCTCGTTTTCCAATAGCTTAAAAAAAAAAAATTTAAACAGTTTTTAATCATTACCTTTGCTGCTCATTTACATCTCGTGGCAGGGGTTAAACAATGGAGTTGAGACCTTTCATCTTTTAGCACATAGGTGTATTAATGTTCTGAGTGAGTCCCAGGGATCACACTTTTGTCAGTAAAACTTCTTGAATAAATAGAACTTAAAAGAAAAATATTCTGTTACCTTACTCATTTCTTTTCTTGTCTTTTTAAATATTTATTAAATTTGTTGGGGTAACATTGGTTAGTAAAATTATATAGGTTTCTTTTTTAATATTTGTTAAATTTGTTGGGGTAACATTGGTCAGTAAAATTATATAGGTTTCAAGTGTCCATTTCGATAATACATCATTTATGTGTTGCATTGTGTTTACCACCAGACTCAGTTCTCCTTCCATCACCACACATTTGACCCCTTTTTCCTCTTCTACCACCCTCTTGTCCCCCTTATCTTCTGGTAACCACTGAACTCTTGTCTGTGTCTATGAGTTTTTGTTTCTTTGTCTTGTTTGTTTGTTGCTTTCAATTTTATATCTCACATATGAGTGAAGTCATATAGTTTTTTACTTTTTCTGTCTGACTTATTTTGCTTGGCATGATAATCTCAAGATCCATCCAATGGTTACAAATGGCAGTATTTCATCTTTTCCTATGTTGAGTAAAATCAATGAACACAGAATATCTTTCCTTTGTATGTGTCTTTTTCAATTTCTTTTAATAGTGTCTTATAGTCTTCAGTGCATAGGTCCTTCACTTTTTTTTTTTTTAAGTTTGTTTAGGTATTTTTTGTTGTTGCAATTACAAAAGGAATTGTTTTTTTCTTTTTTTGTTTCTTTTTCTGAAATTTTATTGTTAGTATATAGGAATGCAATGGATTTTTTGTACATTGGTTGTGCATCCTGCAACTTTACTGTATTTGTTTATTGTTTTTAATAGTTTTCTGAGGGAAGCTGGGATGGCTCAGTGGGTTAGGCGCTCACTTTGCAGCCCCGGGGACCGAGGATCGAATCCCGGCCCTGGCCCGTGCGGACCCATATGCTGAACTGGGAGCTCCCCTAGTTCAGTTCTCTCTTTGTCTCTGTATCTTTCCCTCTCTCTCTCTCCTCTGTCAAAATAAATAAATAAATAAAATATATATATATAAAAAAAAATAGTTTTCTGGTGGAATCTTTAGGGTTTTCTATGTAAAGAATAATATCATCTACAAAAAGTGACATTTTAATTTGTTCATTCCCAATTTGGATGCCTATGATTTCTTTCTCTTTCTTGATGGTTCTGGCTAGGACTTCTAATACTATGTTGAATAACAGTGGTGGCAGGTGATATCTGTCTTGTTTCTAATCTTAGAGAAAAAGCTTTCAGTTTTTCACCATTAAGTATAGTATTAGCTGAGGGTTTGTCATATAAGGCCTTTATTATGTTGAAGTACGTTCCTTCTATGCCCATTTTAATAAGTGTTTTAATCTAAATGAATGTTGTATATTGCCAAATGCTTTTTCTGCACCTATTGATATGACCACATGGTTTTTATTCTTTATTTTGTTTATGTGATATGTCACATTGATTGATTTGCATATGTTGAACCATCTTGTGCCCTGGAATGAACCCCACTTGATTGTGATGTATAATCTTGTTAATGCATTGTTGTATTTGATTTTCTAATATTTTATTTAAAATTTTTGCATATGCATTCATCAGAGAGATTGGTCTATACTTTTCTTTTTGTGTGTTATTCTTACCAGGGTTTGGTATCATGGTAATGTTGGCTTCATAGAATGAGTTAGGAAGTATTGCCTTTCCTTCAATTTTTTTGGAAGCGTTTGAGGAGGACAGGTATTAAATCATCTTTGAATGTTTGGTAGAATTCACTGATATAGCCATCTAGTCCTGAACTTTGGTGTTTGGGGAGGTTTTAGATGATTGTTTCAATTTTCTTACTATTGATTAGTCTATTTAGATTTCTAGTTCTTTAGGATTCAATTTAGGAAAGTTATATATTTCTAAGAACTTATCCATTTTTTCTAGGTTATTGAAATTGGTGGCATACAGTTCTTCATAGTATTCTTGTATGATCCTTTGCATTTCTGTGGTATCCAGTGTAACTTTTTGTCTTTCATTTCTGATTTTGTTTGTTTGTGTCTTTTCTCTTTTTTCCTTAGTGATTCTAGCCAGGGGCTTGTCAATTTTATTAATCTTTTCAAAGAACCAGTTTTTTGTTGTATCAATATTTTTCTATTGTCTTTTTGTTCTCTATTTCATTTAATTCTGCTCTAATTTTTATTAATTCCTTGCTTCTGTTGACTTTGGGTATCATTTGTTTTTCTTTTTCTCGTTCTTTAAGATGTAATGTTATATTGTTTATTTGGGATCTTTCTTGTTTCTTGAGATAATCCTGTAATAAAAATATTTCCTCTTAATACTGCTTTCACAGGATCCCAATAATTTTGATATGATCTATGTTAATTTTCATTTTTCTGTATATCTTTTGATTTCTCCTTTTATTTGTAATTTGACCCAGTCACTCCTTAGTGGCATGTTGTTTAATCTCCACATATTTGTGTTTTTCCCACTTTCTTTTTGCTGTTGATCTTCAATTTCTAAGCCTTTATGGTTGGAGAATATATTTGGTATGATTTCAATATTATTAAGCTTGCTGAGGCTAGTTTTGTGTCCCAATATATGATCTATCATTGAGAATGTTCCATGTGCACTAGAAAAGAATGTATAGTCTGGTGTTCTAGGATGAAATGCTCGGTAAGTGTCAATTATGTCCATTTGGTCTAATGTATCATTTAAGGCTGATATTTCCTTATTAATTTTCTGTTTGGATGATCTATCCATGGCTATCAATGGGATTTTTGGCTCCCCTACTATAATTGAGTTTTTGTTAGCTTCTACCTTTAATTATGTTAGTAGTTGCTTTATATATTTTGTTGCTCCCTGATTGGGAGCATATATATTTATAAGTGTTATGCTGTCTTGCTGTATTGTTTCCCTTATATTTATGAAGTGTCCATCTTTGTCTCTTGTTACCTTTTTTATTCTAAAATATGTTTCATCAGATATAAGTATGGCTCCATGTGCTTTGTCTGTGTGTGATTTACTTGATTATTTTGTACCCTTTCATTTTGCATCTATATTGTCCTTATAGCTGAGGTGTGTCTTTTGGAGGCAGCACATGGTTGTTGTTTTGTTGTTGGTGGTGGTGGTGGTTTTTGTTTTTTTGTTTTTATTTATTTTGCTCCAATCTTCTACTCTGTGTTTTTTTATTGGTTAGTTCAGTCCATTTAGATTTAAAGTGATTATTGATATTTGAGGATTTCCTATAGCCATTTTATCTTTTGTTTTCTGGTAGCTCAATGTCTCCATTGTTTCTTTGCCTTTCTGTTTCTGTCATTTTAGTTTGGCAGTATCCAATGATTTTTTTTCCCTCTGTTTCCTCTTTTTTTCCCAATTTTAAATAATTTTATTTAGGACATCACATTTTCCACTTTACAATACAGTGCTCATAAAGTGCATCATTATTTCCTTTCCTTATGCACATATTTCATATTTAAGTGTCAAAAATGTCCAGTTATTTACTTTGTAGCAACTCAGCTTTAAAACTGCCATGGAATTTGTTACAAATTTGGGTCCTCCTATATTTTATGTGAAACAGTGCTAAGCCTGTGCTCATGGTTGATTTAATCAACCTCTTTGATGGGAGGCCCAGAAGAGGCTCCACCAGAAGGAAGGGCTCCACCACCAGGGAAGCCTCCAGGCATCCCTCCTGGCATGCCTCCTGCACTCTGATACAGCTTGATACTGATGAGATGGCAGAGTTTTTCCAGCATTTTCTGCTGACGTTTAAATTCTTCTTTCTCTGCAGTCTGATGCTTATCAAGCCCATTGATGATTTTATTGCACTTGTCAAGAATCTTCTGTTTGTCTTCATTATTGATCTTGCCTTGAAGTGTTTAATCTTCAACGGTGGCTTTCATCTTGAATACAGAGGATTCAAATGAATTCTTGGGAGATACCTTGTCCCTCTGCTTCTCATCTTCAGCTTTGTACTTCTCAGCTTTCTGGACCATGCACTCAATGTCTTCCTTGCTCAGATGACTCTTGTCAGCAATGATGGTAAATGTTATTCTCTTTTCCTGTACATTTATCCATACCAGAGACATTGCAGATGACATTGGCATCAATATAAAAAGTGACTTCAACCTGAGGAGGTACGCCTGTGAGTTCAAACTTGCCAAGCAAGTTGTTATCCCTGGTCATGGCCTGCTCACCTTCACAAACATGAATGAGCACACCAGGCTGGTTGTCAGAGTAGGTAGTGAAGTTCTGAGTCTGCTTGCTAGGAATAGTAGTATTGCACTTGATGAGGATAGTCATGACTCCACCAGCAGTTTCAATGTCAAAGGAAAGAGGAGTGATACACAATAGCAGGAAATCTTTAATATTTTCAGATTTGTCTCCAGATTAGGATGGCTGCCTAGACAGCTGTATCAAGATTGATGCTCTTATTCAACTATTTTCCATTAAAGAACTCCTATAGAAATTTCTGAATACAGCTAAAACCACCTACCAGAACAATATAGATTTAGGACTTGTTGAGCTTGGCATCCCAAAAGGTTTTCTCTACAGGATCCAGGGTGCCACAGAAAAGGTCAGCATTCAATTCTTCAAATTGGGCATGGGTGATAGAGGTATAGAAGTTGATTTCTTCATAGAGTGAATCAATCTCAATACTGGCCTGGGTGC
The DNA here is from genome assembly GCA_004027555.1 of Craseonycteris thonglongyai. Taxonomy (NCBI): domain Eukaryota; kingdom Metazoa; phylum Chordata; class Mammalia; order Chiroptera; family Craseonycteridae; genus Craseonycteris; species Craseonycteris thonglongyai. The sequence goes on along the minus strand of PVKE010001124.1, from coordinate 48,626 downwards.
TGGAAGAGAGAGTACACTTAGCATGTTCACAAGCATTATGGATGTGACAGACAGCCTTTTATTCTCACTGATGTCCTTCTTATGCTGGCTCTTGAACTCCGCAGTGAAATTGTTGACCATTCAACTGTAAAAGTCTTCTTCACCTAAGTGGGTGCCCCCACCTGTAGATTTGACCTCAAAGAATCCATCTTCAGTTGTGAGAATTGACACATCAAAAGTGCCACCTCCCAAGTCAAAGATCAGTACTTTTCTTTCAGCTCCAACATTTTTACCTAAGCCATAAGCAATAGCAGCAGCAGTTGGTTCACTAATGATTCTAAGTACATTGAGCCCAGTGATAGTACCAGCATCTTTGGTAGTCTGATGCTGAGAGTCGTTGAAGTAACCAGGTACTGTGACAACAGCATTGGTAACAGTCTTTCAAGGTAAGCTTCTGTGGTTTCCTTCATCTTGGTCAAAACCATAGATGACACTTCTGGATATATATTTTTTGTCTCTCCCTTGTTTTCTACTTGAACCTTGGACATGCCAGCATTATTTACCACCATAAAGGGCCAATGTTTCATATTGGATTGGACAATAGCATCATCAAACCTACATCTAATTAGGCATTTGGCATCAAAAACTGTATTGGAGGGGTCTGTTGCAACTTAATTCTTTGATTGATCAATTGTTCAGTATCAGTAAAGGCATCTTAATTTGGGGTGGTCAGTTTCCCTGATCATTGGCAATTATTTCCACTTCTCCATGTTGGAAGACACCCACACAAGAGTAGGTGGTGCCAAGATCAATGCCAACTGCAGGTCCCTTAGACATGGTTGCTTCAGCGTAGGTGTGGCATGGAAAGAAGAAAAATCCCAACAATTGCCCCGTCATTCAATGAGCCTATTTCCTCATTTTTTATGTTAGGTTATGTTATGTGTCTTTGTTGTTAATATTTGACAACTTCAATATAATGTGTCTTGGAAAAGACCTTGGAGGACTGAGGTAATTAGGTGTTCTGCTTGTTTTTTGGATTTGAGGATCCTTGTTCTGTTTTATAGATTTGGGAAGTTCTCATCTACTATTTGTTTAAATAAGCTTTCTATGCCTTTCTCCCTCTCTTCTCTTTCTGGTATACCCATTATTCTTATGTTGCTCTTTCTGATGGAGTCAGACAGTTCTTGTACAGTTCTTTCATTTCTTTTAGCTCTCAATTCTTTCTCTTCTTCCATCTGCATCATTTCTAGATTTCTGTCTTTGATATTACTAATTCTTCCCTCTCTCTGGTCAACTCTACTTCCTAAGCTTGCTATTTCATTCTTCATTGCCTTTATTGAGTTCTTAAGCTCCAGAGTTTCGGTTTGGTTCTTTAAAAAAAATTTTTTTAAGATTTATTTTATTGTTTTTGACAGAGACAGAGAGAAACAGAGACAGAGAGAGACAGAGAGAAGGGGGAGGGCCCAGAACAGTCTCCAGAGTGGTACGGCATCAGTTTTTGACATAGTTTTATTCCACATAGGTAGGTGGGGGCCGTGCAGTATGGGAGCTGGGCTGGGAACCTCCCACATGAGACGCATGGCCCCTTGAGTCAGGGGCTGAACACTGAACTGGGGGCCTCCCATGTGGGAAGCACACCCTAGTTTAGCATATGGTTCCACATGGGCCCAGGCCAGGATTTGATCCTTGATCCCTGGGGCTGCAAAGTGAGCTCTTAACCCACTGAGCCATCCTGGCTTCCCTGGTTCTTTTTAAAATTTTCAATCTCTTTGGTAAAGTATTTATTTTGTTCACTGATTTTGTTTCTGAGCTCATTATACTGCTTATCTGAGTTTTAAGTCTTTTAGAGTTTTATCAAAACTGCAATCTTGACTTCTTTGTCACTTAAGCCACATGTTCATGTCTTTATGTTTATTTTCCAGAGATTTTCCATTTTAGTTTTCAGCTGCCTGTTAATTGGTAATTCATAGTAATTGATGGATTATTTCTCTTCCTAGTCATCTATAGGAATGAATTTTGTAATACCGTAGATCGATATGAAGAGGTCTTTCTCACACACACACACACACCAGTAATAAGTGTTGGAGCATTTTATTTTCTCTTGCCCTGTTCTCACTTCTTGCAGTGGAAGATGTCCTGGAGAGGTGGGCACCTCCTCTGTGACCAGGTCATTTTGATCTCAGGGCACCATTCTTGTGGGCACCTATGATGGACAATGAGGTTCTGAGCCCCTGAAATCCTGGGGCTGCCCCTGCAGCCAGATGCAGAGCTGAGCACCTCAGTAACCCTGGCTGCCCTTGCTGGGATCTGCTGCAAAAGGTGAGGGTGGGATGGGCCGGATGAGGCTGCTGGTGTATTTGTGTCTTTGGTCTCCTTCCAGTAATGGCGACTGCCAGACCACAACTGCCTTGCCTGTCCTTATATCTCCTTCTTTGTCACTCTGATTAGCAGCAGTGTGCATCTGCCACTCAAGAAATGTCTCCAGTGTTCAGCATTGTAGATGTTCTGCTCTTTAATCCAACACTGCCACCGTTTTTCTGGGGCCCACTGTTAACACTGGGTGGATATGGGGGAAGAGAGGTTTGGGAGGTTAAGAGGAGATAGCTATCTTCTGTGGCTTTGTTTTCTAACTGGCAGCAAGGGCCATTAGGCCATAGTTGTTTGCTTCTGGTTCAGCCGTATTATGTGCTGATCACTCAGGCGGAATTGCTGAGGCCACAGAGAATGCACCTGCGGCCTCAATCTTCCTCTCTGCCAGGACCGCAGTGAGCACTGGACGGTTGGTTTTCTGTGACACTGTCTTTGCATTTCTTTCTTTTCTTCTCCCCTGTTCACCTCAATTTGCCTACATTGAAATATTCTGATGCATGGAACTTTCAGACATGCGTGTTTGCTGCATAGGGAGGGAACTTTTTGTTTAATTATAGTTCAACTTGTAACATCAAGGGGAGATTTCAAGGAGCAACCTCACACTCCCACGTTTTTGACAATCACCCCAATAGTTTTTAATGTGCAATACAAGTTTCACTTCTTCATATACCTCTATCACATTTGAGACTTAAATTTTGACGGAAATTTCCATTTATATTCATATAGTGGCTATTTGAATATATTCATTGTACAAGAGATGGTCAAGAAATTTGCAGAACAAAGGGGGGGGAAGCATTTATCATTTTTCCTTTTCAGTATATTCACCCCTAACCTTAATACACTTCTCAGATCTTTCAATAAGTTATTTATACCCTTAAAAGAAAATGTTTTAATAGCAGCTTTAATCTCTTCATCGTCTGTAAATTTTTTCCCTTGGAGCTGGGTTTTTTGTTTGTTTGTTTGTTTGTTTGTTTGTATTTGGAAAAATAATAATCAGATGGAGCTAGGTCTGGGCGGTAGGGAAGGTGGTTTAATGTTTGGAAGCCACAGTCATGAAGAGTAGTCAATGCAACATTGTTCTTATGCACAGGTACATTGTCATGCAAAAGCAGAACCCCTTTGTCCATTTTCCTCTTCTTTGCTCCTTCACAGATTCTTTTAACTGTTTCAGCAGACTGGAATAGTCCTCTCCAGCTACTGTGGCACCCTTATCCTGGTCATTGATCAGCAGGATTCACTCTGTATCCCCAAAACACAGTAGTCACAATTTTTTCAGCCACTTGTGACACCTTGAACTTCTCAGGGGTGGCGTGTCCTCATGCCACTGCATGGACTCCTGCGACAATCTGCTTTAAAACTTCATCTGTGTTGTCTCTGCAGAGGTCCAAACACTGGCGTGAACACTCGACATGCTGTTGTTTTTGAAACAGAGTGAGCATTGTTGGTACCCATCTTGTACTGACTTTTGACATCCTTGGAAGCTGGTGGAGAATATTCAGAATAATTGTAGCTGACACTCCCACTATTTCTGCATGAAATTCAATTTTATCCATACTTGGGGTTTTCGTCATGTTTGATGTGCTTCGACAGCGATATCTGAAAGAACACGATGCAAGTAGGCTGAAATTTAGCACATATACTAATAAGTCACACAATCAAACTGTGGGCACTGGTATTCCCACCTCTCTGATAACTCCCCCCATCCCACAGATTTCTTGACCACCCTTTGTAAATTAAATAAGCATTAAGGGTTGATATTTCTGTTCTGGACATAATTACTTGCTTTTTTAATAGATGAACTCAGGATTTTTTGTTGTTGTTGTTTGTTTGTTTTTTTTGTTTGTTTTTTTAATTATTTTTATTTATTTATTTTTTATTGTTTTTGTCAGAGAGAGAGAGAGACAGACAGAGAGAGAGAGAGAGAGAGATACAAAGACAGAGAAAGAACTGAACTGGGGGAACTCCCCAGTTCAGCACATGGGTCCGCAAGGGCCAGGGCTGGGATTCGATCCTGAGTCCCTGGCACGGCAAAGTGAGCGCTTAACCCACTGAGCCATCCCAGCTTCCCCTGTTGTTTGTTTTTTAAAGACTTATTTTTATTGTATTTGGACAGAGAAAGAGAGACAGACAGAGACAGAGAAAATGGGAAGGGCCCAGAGCAGTCTCCATAGTTGACAGCATTAATTTTCCATATAGTTTCACTGCACAGGTGGGCACAGGGCTGCGCAGGGCAGGAACTGGGCCGGGAGCCTCCCGCATAGGCCCTGGCAAGAACTGAACTGGGGGCACACCCCAGTTCAGCATATGGGTCCACATGGGCCAGGACCGGGATTCAATCTTCAGGCTCCAGGGCTGCAAAGCGAGCGCTTAATCTGCTGAGCCATCCCAGCTTTCCCCTTGTTTGTTTTTTAAAAGAGTACTTAAGAGATAATATAAAGGGTTAGCTATTCTATCCACTCCCCCAGGAATTCTGGATTGTACTCCTCAATCAAGTTAACTTGATCTAAGAAAGCTACATATATGGATGTACTAAGGGCCTCTACTGAAAACAGTATATAAATGCTGGGTTATAATATATCACTGAATTGAGAATAGTTAGGTAAGTAAGCCAACGTGGGCACAAACAACTTTTTTTTTAGAATTCATTGTAACTTCTTTTTAAATATATTAGAGTTGGCATATAATATTATATTCATTTTAGGTGTACAATATAGTGATTTGACATTTATATCCCTTACAATGTGATCACCACCAAGTCGAGCAACCATCTGCCACTATACAAAGTTATTATGATAATATTGACTGTTTTCCCTACGCAGTGCATTACATCCCTGTGACTTATGTTTTTTATAATGGAAGGTTTGTACCTCTTATTTCCCTTTGCCTTTTTCACCCGTTCCCCCAGAACCCTCACTTCTGGCAACCACCAGTTTATTCTCTGATGAGTCTGCTTTTGTTTTGTTTTATTTGTTCATTTCTTTTGTTATTTTAGATTCCACATATAAGTGAAATCATACAGTATTGATATGTCTCTGTTAGACTTATTTCACTTAGCATAATACCCTCTAAATCCATCCACGTTGCAAATGGCAATATTTCATTCATTTTTTTTATTTTTTATAGATGAGTAATATATATGTACCACATCTTTATCTATTCATGTACCAATGGAGACCTAGATTGGTTCTATATCTTGGCTATTGTAAATAATGTTTCAGTGAACATAGGGGTGCATATATCTTTTCTAATTAGTGTTTTTGTTTTTTGGATAAATAACCAAAATGGAATTTCTGAGTCATATCGTAGTTACAAGTAACAATTTGTAATCTCTGTTTAAGCCCTTCTCAGGATTGATTTCATTGATCACACATAAACTCAGAAGTGGATGATGCATGGTTATCGTGAGGACATTTGTTATCTATTTTGGCTGTCCGACAGCAGAACCACTTTTTTATGTCTTGTGGAATTCCTAATCTTATGAATGTAAATATCCGATTTGTGCAAGGCCTGACAATTAAGTTTGAGAACTCATCCTTGAAAAAGTGCTGCATACCTCACTGCTGAATATCACTAACCACCTTTGAAATATTCCCTTTGGGAAACTACGCACCTAGCCCACCCCTCCAAGCAATTTTGGAACTCTTTTTCTGGAATGGCCATCAGAGCTGTCTTTTTTATGATACTTAAGGTCCTGTTTGTCATCAAAATATCTTCCTTTCAATATTTCCTTTTTCTTTAGGTGAAGAAAAAAGTCATTGGGGGCCAGATCAGGTGAATACAGAGGGTGTTCCAATACAGTTATTTGTTTACTTATTAAAAACTTCCTCACAGACAGTGCCATTGAGCTGGTGCATTGTCATGATGCAAGAGCCACGAGCTGATGCTGACAAATTCAGGTCCTTTTCGTCTAACTTTTTCACTCCGGCTTTTCAGCACTTCCAAATACAGGTAACCCCCTTATAACACGGCACTTCTATAACATGATGTTGCTCTAACATGGTTCAAGAATTACAGAAATTCCTAAATAACGCAGAGCATAAGAAGAGCTTTTAGGAGCAAAAAAATATCTCATTCGGAATTAGGGATATCCCCAAAAGCATGAACAATGACGAATCTAGAAAAGTCATGAAGGCATGGAAACTTTTTACAATTTTGGACTGTATTAACCTCATAAATTCATCCATCAAAGAAATACAATCGACAACATTATGTGCTTGTTGAAAAAATATATGGCCAGAGTCAATTCAAAGAGAAAAATTGAATCAAGGCAGCAGAAAACACAATGATGCAATAGTAGAACTTGCTAAAATAAGTCTCTAGAAGGGGAAGCTTTTGACAATATGACTGTCGAAGACATCCAAGAATTACTGGTGGAAGAAGACACTGATGAAGCAAATCTGGTGGAAATGACATCTGAAATATGCAAAGATAATTTAGAGCACAATAGCACAGGTGAAAACTAAGAAATTACACACGCTACTCTAAAAAGCGTAATGGCCTAGACTTGGCCCAACAGTTGGAGCTATATTTCCTAAAGGAAGATCCTTCCAACTGAAAGAATCACACAGTTTAAGAGAGAACTTCACAAGTGCTTAGCACCGTATAACAAAATTTATAAAGATCCCTCAGCTAAAAGCAAGCAATCTAAAATAATAATTTTTTTTTACAAAAAGTACAGGATAGAAGTCAAGATAATGCTGAAGAAAGTTCATAGGATGAAGATATTTCATCAAAAAGAAAACACCCCGGCTTAATAGTTCTTAGTAGTGATGACAAAGAAAACATTATTTAATACATATTAATGTTATACTTTTGGTGGAAATTGCTTTAATAAAGATATTTTTCTAGATTACAAAAATATAATAGTATGTTTTAAACATTTTTGGAACCTAACCCCCCTTTGTACTAGTTCTTTGTTTCATATAACACAGATTTGTATAACATGACATTTTTAGGAGCCTAACAACTGTGTTATATGGGGTTACCTGTACATTCTTCTTCTCTTGTTATGTGGAATATTCTATGAATGGTTGTTTCATAGGGCTGTCCAAGTTTTCTATTTCCTTGTTGATCTTCTTGCCAGTTGTTTTATCCTATCCATTATTGAAAGTGGGGTATTGAAATCTCCAACTATTATTTATTATTGACTTTATTTGTTTGTTTATTTATTTGACTTTATTTACGCCTCCATTTGTCTTAGTTTTACCTCAGATATTTTCATGCTCTGTTATTAGGTGAATATATGCTTATAATTGTTATATTTTCCTCATGGATTGACTGATTCTTTTATCACTGTAAAATATCACTCTTCATCTCAGCAACATCTATTTTTTAGTGCGTATTTTTTCCTGACATTAGTATAGCCAGTGCAGCGTTCTTGTGGTTACTCTATGCATAATGTATCTTTTTCTATCCCTTTACTTGAATCTATTTATATTTTTTTATTGAGGTATAATTGACATATAACATTATATAAATTTCAGGTATACAATATGACTTGATATGTATATGTTTGTATATATTTGTATTTTGAATCTCAAATGTGTTTCCTATAGGCAGCATATGTTATACTTGGATTTTATTTTTTAATCCAGTCTGACAATCTCTGCCTTTTGGTTAGATTATTTAAGTCAATTATGTTTAATGTTATTATTGATATAGTTGGATTTATGTCTGCCATCTTACTGTTTTCCATGTGTTTGATGTCCTTTTTGTTCCTCTATTCCTCTTACTGCTTTCTTTTGCATTAAGTTAATATTATCTAAATAGATTTTCAACTCTAATAATTTTTGCACTATATTTTTAGTAACTTTCTAAGTGGTTGTTCTAGGGCTTACTATGTATCTTAGTTTATCAGACTCAGCTTCAGATTTATATTAACTTAATTCCAGTGAGATTTATAAACATTACTCTTATATAACTTTCTGTTATTATTGTTATACATATTATATCTATAAATGTTACAAACCCAACAATATATGGTTTTAATTATTACTTTTGTATGATTTTTAGGTCTTTTAGACTACCTAAGAGAAGAAATAAGGGTATATGTTTATAGCTTTTGTTGTATTAATTAACCTCTTATTTATGATTTCTGGTTTTCCAAGTTACCATCTGGAGTTATTTCCTTAGCCCAACACAACTTTGCTACCATGAACTTCCTTTGTGCTGTTATCAGTAAATATATAACATTTCTATATAAGTTCAAAAACATGTTACATACATATTGTTAAAAAGACTTTTTAAAATTGGGTAAGAGAAGAAAGGACAAAAATATACATATATGTTGTCTTATAATTACATAATTGCCTTTGCTAGTGTCTAGGGTTTTTTTGTTTTGTTTTTTCATAAGAATCAAATTACCATTTGGGGTCCCTTACTCTCAATCTAACTTACTTTAGAATTTCTTGTAAGGAGGGTATGTTAGCAAGTTAATGTTCCATTTTTGTTTATCTGGTAGTACCTTTCATTTGCTTTTATTTAAAAAAATATATAGTTGCTGAATACAGGATTATTAACACTTTCTTTCTTTGAGCAGTTTGAATATGTTATCTCACTGGCTTCTGGCCTCCAATGTTTCTACTGAAAAGTCAGATTTTAATATTGTTGGGGGCTCCTTGTAAGTGATGAGTCATTTTTTTTTTTCCTGCCTGTCAAGATTTTCTCCTTGTCTTGGGCTTTCAGCATTTTTACAATCATGTTTTTGTTTATAGATCTCTTTACATTTATCCTACCTGTAGTTTGTTGAGGTTCCTGGATGTGTAATTATTTTCAGTAACTTTGACAAGTCATCAGCCCTGATTTCTTCAAATATTGCTGCACTTTGTGTCCCACATTTCTCTGAAGTCCTCTTCATTTTCCTTTATTCTTTTTTCTCTTTGTTCTTTTGGCTGCATAATCACTCTTGAACTTTCTTAAAACTTGCTAATTATTTCTTCTGCTAATTCCAATCTATTGTCAAGCCCCTTCAATGAATTTTTCACTTCTGTTATAATTTTCCACTCTAGGATTTTCTTTTTTTTTTTTTATAATTCCTTTCTCTTTAGTGATATTCTCTATTGGCTACCACATTTTTATCATCCCTTTGCTACACTTTAATCATGGGTTTCCTTTTGTTCTTGAACATACTCACAATGGCTTTGAAGGCTGTTAATTTGACATCTGGCTGCTCTCATAGGCAGTTTGTGTGATTTTTTTTTCTCCCAGAGTGTGGGTCATACTTTCCTGTTTCCTTGCATGACTAACAATTTTTGGAAATAGGACATTTTAGATAACATCGTGTGGCAACTCTGGGTACTGGTGCCTGTTGCTATTTGGGGGGTGGGAGGGTGTGTTTAGTAACTGGCTGGATTATTTTAGAATCTATTTCTTCCCTGCACTGGTAAGCTTTGGATATTGCTCCTCAGGGAGTATTTCTTTGGGTTATGCATGCAATCACCCTCGGTTAACAGTGGGTTTATTAACAGGGTTCTCTGTAGCTGCCTCTTTCCCTGATCATATCAAGCCATTAAGCTCTTCTCATTGCTGGGTAATTGCATTATTGCTTTCCATAACGCCTTGGGGCAGAAATTGCTCACCACTAAATCAATGAAATTCAGACTCCTTTCAAAGGGTAGTTCTGAAAGTCAGTTATTGAGATTTGTTCTGACCCTAGTCTCCTCCCAGCTGTGTCCTTCCCAGGTTCTCTCATGTAGACTTGCCAGTTTATTCAAAGTTCCTATGTCCAAAGATCATTCCCAGTATCATCCCAATTGCCCTGCTCAATCTCCATTCTTTTTGAGAGCACCCTTAGGCTTGAACTTCTGTACTCTGTACCAAATGAAGTCATTTCCTTTAAGAAGAGTATGGAGGGCGTTCTGGTTTATGGCCTCTTCTCCCTCCAGGCAAAAGTTCTTGATTTAGGACTATGGCACTGGAAGTGGGAATAATGGTAAGCTTCTCTGCATAACAGAGAAACCCTACCTCTCACCTACACCTGCCCATCACTTAGCTTCAGTAACAGTTAGATGGGGGCAGGCTGAAAAATACTGACATCCTGCCTCTGCAGGGATGACGCAGGTCCTCGTGTTCTTGGCTCGTCCACCTGGAATTTTCATCTTACTTGAGTTGGAAGGAAAGAAGGAAGAAGCAATCTCAGCTCAAATCTCAGACTTTCACCGTTCTTATCAAATTTTAATACATTTCTTTGAATGTGCTTCTTTAGTTGCTGTATGACCCTTTGACCCAATCAAGACATTCACTAGTTGTTTAAGATAATTTCCACATGAAAAGATGACAGCATACCTGTTTGAATTAAGATTAAAAATAATATACACATTTCAATTTAACATTGGTAGCAAACAAGCGTACTAAGCAAAGAATCGAAATTTCCACAAGTTTTACTGGGGAGTGAGTCAAGTTCCTCATGAGACTTGTCATGCTGGAAATCAGTCCCATCACTCATTTTCTTTCCTTGCTGGGGCAAGGATTCTAGATGTTAGAATGTCTGCTACAGTGTGTTTCAAGATATCATATTTTCCATCTCTTTCTTGCTTTCTACCTCCTGGATTTTTTCTTGAATTCTTTATCCAGCTCACCAACTCTTAAGTTCTAAATAACCCCAAGTTTCTAATTTTATTGACATTTTAAATTTCCTTCAGTACTGTTGTTTTTTTTTAACCTAGTATTTTAAGATAGTCTCATGTTTTATATATTTTTCTTCCTGTGGCTTTGTTCCCAATGCATTACCCAGTATGTATTTCATAGTATTTATCGATCCATTTTTTAAATTCTAAGAAATTTCGATTCTTTGCTTAGTACGCTTGTTTGCTACGAATGTTAAATTGAAATGTGTATATTATTTTTAATCTTAATTCAAACAGGTATGCTGTCATCTTTTCATGTACATAAATGGAGGTGACTTTGGGTGGTGATTTTTTTTGCAACTCATACTAAAGGATAGAGGCATTGAAAGCTTACAGCTGCTAACATCCGAGATAAGACGTTATGATCCTCCTAGCGAAAAAACATACCACACACCTCTGAAATAGTCTTGAAAAAAGTCTAGATTTGATTTATCAATTTAGAGGAAAAGCAGGGGAGCAAGGATTATAAATTAAACTACAGTGTGGGGATGTAGTTTTAAGAATTTGGATTATATGAAACTCAAGGACAAAGAACTGGGTTTCTTGACACACACACACACATACAATGAAAGATAAGAAGGGAAGAGAAAGAGAAAGTCAGCAAGAGGAAAAGTGAACATAGATTAAAAGAAACAATATATATCAACCACTTGCAATGTGTGAACTTTTTAACTGGATCCTGATTCAAATAAACAATGTGTAAAAATATGGCACTTATGAGACATTTGAACTTTTGAATATTTACTGCATAGTCAATGACATTAAGGAACTTTTGTGTGTGCTAATTGTGTGGCTATCTTAAAAAACACTTATCCTACAGAAGTAACATTGAAAGATTCATGATGTAATCATGCACTAGGAGAACTACTTCAAAATAACATGGGAGAATAGTGGGTGATGGTTTAGAAGTAGATTGGCTGAGATAATTCTTAAAGCCGGGTAAGGGATAAGGCTTCATTACTCTTTGTACTTTTGTATATATTTGGAATTGGCTTTCCTATTACTTCACTGCTTTAGCCTTGTAATTCTGATTCTTATGGGTGGGTAGAAGGGATTTATAAACTAAAGTGGTCAAAAAAGAGCAGTTCACCAATGTGTCATCACATTCCCATGTGTACACTTTTTAACCCTGAATCATCTATAAAACTGAGGGGATAGTTCAAAAACACTGACAATTTCCTTTTAATCTTCCCTAAATGAAATCATCAAATGCTGTTTTTATTCTAAAAAAAAAAAAAAATGTGCTCTGCAACAAAATACCTATGAAATGAAGCCCGTATCTTTTTCAGTTGCCTAGTATAAACAAGTCCAGGGTGTACTGAAGCTAATTTGCAAATTATTTTTAGGTCTAAAATGTAACCCTCTCTACCCTTTTTGGTGAACACTCTGCATATGCACTATTTTGGCTGCCTCAGCTTGAAAATCATAAAAAACAATGCAAAACAAAAATTTGTAGCTCATAATGCCAATTAAGATTTCTAAATAGATTGTACTAATCAGTAACTTTTCCAAGGTCCTAAGTCACCAAGCCAGAACTTTTCCATTATTCCCTTAATCCACTAGGAAACTTCCAAGGGTTCAAAACTGATCATGGTGTTCACCTAATTCCATAGCTGGGAAAAAAAAGAAAAATAAAGTAGTGATGTAGCAGAAGAAATGGTCAGCAAAATCCTCAAGAATGAGTTATAAGAAAAATTATGTTAGTTTTATATAAGGAGTGAATGATGGGGAACATAGAAAACTAGAGTATACTCCATTTGAGAAGTCTGGAAATGAGGTTGCTAGAAAAGTAGCTAAGTTGGGGAGAACTATACTTTCTTGAAGACAGCAAGAAAAATACCCACGTTTTTGCCTTGATGTTTTCAAACATCTAAGAATGATGGAAAGTAAGGTATAGCATATATTACAGGGTAGTGAAAACAATCATTAGTTACAGAACCAGAGAACCCTGGGTTCAGATCCACTTGTTCTGCGAATCTTTCATGTGCAACCAGAGTTGAAAGCACTGCATTAGAGAACGCAAGAGTCAGGATCACATGTAAACCAAAGAGCTGAGTATTAATGCTGCGGGGTAACTGGTTTATTTTATTGTTTACAATTAGAAGCTTATAATCTTGACGGCAGTCTCATAGACACAAATACATTGACTTTACAGGCTCTTTAAACAGACAAAAGATACATCACTAAAGGATCCTGTAATGGACCACAGTGAAAATAAAATTAATAACTGAGGAGGATAAAAGACATCTTCTTGTGATAAATACCCATAAAATTAAAAATAAAAGTAAAAAGCAGGCTTCCATTTTCTCTATTAAAAAACAAAAAACACCAACTTGCAAAATAACCCATCAACTCATAAAAAGGAGTAAAATCCAGTAAAATATTAGTTTAAAAAATATCTGGCACACAATATATATATATAGTCTTTTAGATAGTTTTTAAGACTATCTCAGTTTTCAATACCCAACTTTTCTCAAGAAATTGTTGCAAATCCAGGTATTGTTCTAATAGTATAAGTCATTAATGACTCTCCTTTTTTTTTTAACTAAGGAAATCAAACAGAAGTCTTCTTACTATTCTCATTTTCAATTTTGCTTCATTACCAGAGTGTATTCAAAAGCTAGATCTAAGTCACTTTTATTTTTAAAAACAACTTTACTATTGGAGTATATTCATGTAGAAAAAGACAGAAAAATATAAAGAAAATTAAGATTACCTAGTATACCCCCAATATACAGTAACAAAAGGTTATATATTTCTTTCTAGTCTTTTTGAACATTTACATAGAATTGTAAAACAAAATCAGTACTGTAAAATGCTTACATATCCTTTCTTCACTTCATATTATAGAGCAACCAACTTTTTGGGACACTGACTATTACATAAAAACATAATCTTCAGTGGGCTGTTTCACAACATAATGTGAGCTAAACCATAACTTATTTCCACTTTTTGGATATTCAGATTGTTTTGCATATTTGCTATGATACCTAACACTATATTAAACATCCCTCGTTATACATAATTCTTTGTATGTATTGCTCCTAAATTTTTAAACAGATATTCCTAAGAGTAACCAGCACAAAGGGTAACCAGCCTTTAATACATTTTACCAGACTGCCCCCCGAAAGACTGTACCAGTTCACAGTGACACCAATAAATAATCTATGAGTCCCATTTCGTCTTCATATTCGTTGGCAACATAGGAAACTGGATGTTACTGCCCACGCTTTATTGTTATGATTTAATGATGGAACGGTGAATAGTATATTCTGGTCTTTTTTTTCTAAAGTGTAGGAACTTTTCCACATGTTTGCTGGTCACATGCTTTCCCTCTGTGTTTCGAAGGAGTCCATGTCTTTGAGAAGGCAGCTTTTACCTAGGCAACGTCTTGTCTGATCACACATTCTACCTTAGCAGGCATCCACGTTTCTCCCAATTCAGTGGGAATTCCCCAAATGACTAGAATTAGAAAAGCTTCTTGTCTTCTGGGCAACCACTCTATTTTAATGTCTTGGTAGTAAAACAGAAAACTGGGCCATATTCTGAAAGGAAAAAAGTAGGCACAGGTCACCATTCACCAAGCACTCCCTATAAGCCGTGATTTTCATACATAATAATCACTAATGCTGTTAAAAACGGTTTTGGGGGATTTTACAGACTGAGGACTCATGGCACACACATGTTTAATCAACTTTCCAGGAATTTCTCATGTGTGAGTGCTACCAACTAGATGTGGGACCTCCCACATAACTTCTCTCACTCTCCTTGCCTATAAAGTGAAGTTCATAATGCTTATCACAGAGGATGGTTCTGATCCTCATCTATCTTCAACCCCTTTGATATCCACTAGGACATCTTTTATACACCAACATACAGACCAAACTTTTATGACACCTCCATTTTTCACCTTATCCCACTGGAAAATAAAAATCAAATACAATTTTAATATGTTAGTATCTCCAAACAGAATAAGGTCTTCTCCATGACCTATGTCTTATGGATCTTTGCAAACCACAGCTTGACATACAGTGGGCATTCACTGTTTCTGATGTGAATTATTGAGTGAATGCATGATATACATTTTAGCATTGCGAGAAGTGACAAATACTGCCCCAGAATAAGAATTATTATACGGTGTTCCTTAGTGTTCTAGAACGAAAGCCACAATGGTCAATTTCGTCTAGAGCAGCAGTTTATTATTTTCTGCCTTTAGGTCATATATATCCCCCTTTGCGATTCTGATAAAAGCTACACAAACTAACCCTTTTCAAAAATGTACACACAGAAAACTACACAACGTTACAAAGCTTCTCTAACATCTAGCATTTGTACTTAAAAATGAAGTTGAAATAATAAATTCATTGTTTGACAAATTATCCTCCAGTTCAAGAGACTATGGGTCCCTTAGGAAACCTAAAAACAATACAAAAACAAAAAACAACAACAAAAAAACAAGCACAGTGCATCAGTGTGCAGGTGACATTAACCTCGGCAATAGCAAAAGCTAAATGTGTCGCTCAACTGCTTTATACTCATTACACTCAGCTAAGTGTAACCGTTTCCAAAGTGACAGCCCCCAATTCTTAGCATTTACTTTCTGCTCTCCTTTTGTAATGATACGATAATAAGGTCTTCCTATATTTCAATGATGATGAAACACTTCTTCAGAAAAAAAGGGCTATCATTTAATCATTAAAGAACATCCATCCCCTAGGTATAGAGGTTGAAACCAACAGGTGTTTCTTGTTCTTTATGGACTTAAAAGTCTAGCAGGGAAGACAGATGATAAATTCCAATACTCCTGACTCTATACCAGTCGTAAAGGCAGAGAAGCACCTTAGTTACAGTGGAGTGGGGCAGCTTGCTCAATACCAGCTTGCAAGAACCAATGATGTGTATCACACCCCAACTTCTTGATGGCTTCAGGTAGCCAGGCAGCTTGGAATCAGCCGTGTTGGAGCATTTACACTAGAAATTCTGGCTCCTCTCTGCCCAGGGGTTGTCAATCATTTACTATCACATTGTGTCCTCATCAGAATAAAATTGTGGCTCTCACTTCAGGGCTCCTAGATGGTCACTGGGGTAGGCAGGGCTTATAGTCACCTTTTAAACCCTCTCAACTACTGCCATATGACCCAAGAGTAGAGGCATGTTCTAGACCTCAGGCTATACTCACTACCTAGCTCTTTGGATATTAGGTGAATGCATTATCTAATTAATTTGAGGCTACCCCATCTCTAATACAGTTAGTCAAGAGAGTCACTTAATGCCCAAATAAAAACCGTGCATCTCTGGGCTTGGTAGTCAGTTTAAATTATATTCTGGGAATCAGTATTAGAGTTGTACAGCTACCAGTCTGCAATCCATCCGATGCTTCTCATTAATTACTGTCTTAGGTTGATGCAGCATTAAGTGTAAGGGGATAGTCCCCGTTTTGGTAATGACCTGTCAGTTGCCAACACTTTGTTCGCATGGATCTGCCGAAGTAAAAACAGCTTTGTCAGCAGTGTAGGCCATGTGCAGAGCAAGTGCAATCCATCTTCTGAAGTAAGACTTAAAGATGCAGTTGTGGAACAGAACAATGTCAAGAACCTGGTAGATTAGATAATAAAATTCTCCTCACCTCCGCTTCCAGTGGTCTTGCGTTACCAGCCAGATATGACTACTCCATTTCACACATGGTTACCATGGTAGTAAATGGCATGAAAAATTGTACAAAACGTCTAGGCTAGTACAAAATACATAAGGAGATGGAACAAAGGAGAAATGCCAGTAATGGCAGCTGAGGATCTACGGGAGTGTCTGCTTGCAGGTGGCTAAGGATACTTACCTTCAGGCTATGGAGTGTTTCTGACCATTCCATGGACCCTATCTGAGGTATGGTAGTGAGGAGTAAACTTTTGGCTTTATTGGCATTTTCTTTCAGGGTCTTTAAAACCCGGTCCACCGAAACCTAGAGAAACAACAGCATAGGATGTTACTAGCAATTAAAAATTCCACTGCTTTTTGTGGAACATTTTTGAGTTTCTACCTGATCTGCAAAGTCAGTTTACTCCACCTTCAATGCCCTGAGCCCAAGTTCTGCATTTATCAAGACGGTCTTGGTCCCAGCGGGTACGTCTTGGAGAAACCCAATGACACCTCCGAAAAAGGTG
The DNA here is from genome assembly GCA_004027555.1 of Craseonycteris thonglongyai. Taxonomy (NCBI): domain Eukaryota; kingdom Metazoa; phylum Chordata; class Mammalia; order Chiroptera; family Craseonycteridae; genus Craseonycteris; species Craseonycteris thonglongyai. Next base: position 31,495 of record PVKE010001124.1, on the reverse strand, counting down.
TTCAATACAGTGTCTGAGAAAATATCTCAGATGTGTAGTGTGCCAAAGTATGGCCTAGAAAGCTTTGGCCATTCTACCCAGGTCCACAGAATTGATTCCAGTCTTAAAACTACCTGGGAAAAGCAACCACTCAGAAGATAAACACATTTCTCTTTAGAGAAATCTTACAGCTAATAAGTAAAAACAAAACAAAACAATGGAGTCAGAGTATCACCATGTTTTCTTTCTAGAACTCCCAATGAATTAATGACGGGCTGCTAACATCACAAACAAACAAATAAACCCAAACCAAATAAACAACCCACTTTCCTAATGGCAAAGCAAAACACTACTTAAAACACACGAATCTGATCAAATCTCTAGATCCAGATGCCAATTTACAGAAAACACAAAGGACAGAGAACTACCCTGAGATGATTTCTACAGCTTGGACTGTGGGAAACTATACACATCAGATGACTTGGTTTCTTTTTAGAAAACTTGGAATCAAAAAATCATCTGAGATAATTAGAGACAGGAATTTTGCCCAGGTATATTAAGGAATTATTGGTGGAATTTGAGAACTGTAAGCCGATTGTTAGAAATCTTCTGACATGTTTATGGATAAAGTTATGGATCAGAGTATAGATGAAATGATAGGTTATGGCTATAAGTTCATACGATAATGGTTGAAGCTGGATGTTGGAATCACAGAAGTTCATATTATTGTCTACTTTTGTATATAATTAAAAATGCTGTATTTAAGGAAAAGGTGGAAAAAGTTGTGAACATAAATTGACTGTGTGCATGCCTCATGCTGTACTTTACATCCTGGGATCTAATTTCTAACTATGAATTTGTACTTCACCCTTTTCACCTACTCAAACCCCTTCTCCCATCTGGTGACCATCAAAATGTTTTCTATAGTTATGGGTCTATTTATGTTTTGTTTGTTCTTTTATGTTGTTCTTTAGATTCCACATACATAAAATCATACCGCATTTTTTTTTTCTCTGCCTGACTTACACTCAGCACAATACCCTCTAGGTCCCACCAGGTTGTTGCTGGAGCCCCAGGTGAGTGACCTCGGGTGATGGATTCCATGTGGGGACCTCCTAAGGGGATGCCGTGGTTCCCACACCTTCTGTCCCACCTGGATGGTCAGAATCACCGTTTTTCACAGCCAGATGCAACGGAACTCCTCTTCCCAGCACCAGTACTCTGGACTGGGGAGCCTGGTGTGGGGATGGGGGCCCTCACTCCTCTGTGGGGAGACTTCCGCAGCTGAGGCATCCTCCTGATTCTCAACCACCACACGGAGGTTTGGGGCCAGGCCCTTTCAAGTCTCTGCCCCTCCTACAAGTCTTGACATGGCTTCTTCTTTATATCCTTAGCTATAAAACTCCTGTTCAGCTAGACCTCAGATGTTTCTCTAGATTGGCTGTTCTATAGTTTAGTTGCAATTTTATTTTATCTTTTTTAATTGTTAAAATTAATTTGGGTGACATTGATTTGTAAAAACTGCATAGGTTCCAGGTGTACAATTATCATCTATGTATTGCATTATGTGTTCACCACCCAGAATCAGTTCTCTTTCCATTATCATATATTTGATGCCCCTTCCCTACTCCTCCACCCAACTCCCCACTCACCTCAGTAGTTGTAATGTAAAGTGTTCATAGGACAAAGCAGGTATAGTGTTTATTTACTCCACCATCTCAGATCTTTTCGGGCTTATTCTATACCATTTTTCTTTTTTCTTAAAGATTTTATTGTTTTTGACAGAGACAGAGACAGAGATAGAGAGAAAGGGGAGGGCCCAGAGCAGTCTCCATAGTTGTACCTCATCTGTTTCGTTCCACACAGGTGGGTGGGGGCCGTGAAAGGTGGGAACCAGGCTGGGGGTCCCCCCACATGGGAGTCATGCTTCCACCAGCCAGGTGTCAAACTGGGGGGGGAGGTGAGAACAGAACTGGGGGCCTCCCACATGGGAAACACACCCCAATTCAGCATATGGGTCTGCATCGGCCAGGGCCAGGATTTGATCCTTAGTCCCCAGGGCTGCAAAGCAAGCGCTCAACCCGCTGAGCCATCCCGGCTTCTCTCCACACCATTTGTTTACAATCTCGAGCTTTCTCATGTTGGTTTGCTTAGTCTCTACTCCAACCACCCTAAAACCCACAATGTTGGCTCCTTACACACTTGTCTGTTTGGTGTCATACCCCTATACCAGGCATGGTATCTAGTCATAACAGATTAAACAAACAGATATGAATATATAGGGGAAGCTGGGATGGCTCAGTGGGTTAAGCACTTGCTTTGCAGCCCCAGAGCCTGAGGACCGAATCCTGGCCCCAGCATGTGCGGACCCATATGCTGAACTGGGGTGTGGGCCCCAGTTTGGTTCTTGCCGGGGAGAGCTTCCCTTGTGTGGGAGGCCCCTGGTTCGGCCCCCAGCTCTCAGGGCATGCCTCCCATGTGGAAGGCCTCCACCTGGTTCCTGCCCTGAGTGACCCCCCCTCCCCCACCACCACCTGTGTGGAATGAAACCATGTCAAAAATTGATGACGTACAACTACGGAGATTGCTCTGGGCCCACCCCCTTCTCTGTCTCTCTCTGTCAAAAACAATAAAATAAAGCTTAAAAAAAATAGATATGAGTATAGTTCACTTACCAGGAAGAGGAAAGAAATAGTAAGTTTTTCCCCTTTGCAAAAATCAAATAGTAGCATAGCACAAGGAAATTATAACCAAAAGTCACTTTATCCTTAAAATAAGGCTCAAATTTCAATATGATTACCAACATGCCTACAACGTACCATTCACTACTGATTGTTGGATAGAAGTATTTTTTTCTTGCCTATGAAGATCTTGATTCTTACTTTCCAAAAGGAACAATTAAAAATATCTGTTAATACCTAATGACAATATATTAAAAGCTGACTTTAAAACCTAGTATAGAAAGATACTTTCTGGAACTAATGCAAAAGAAACAAATAGTTCAGATTCTCTCTTAATGGCGCTCATGGCACCGGGAAACTCAGGCCATACATGTTCAAGAGAGAATCCCACCTACCGCTTCCTCGTGCTCCTTCCAGCAATCATAATCCGTTGCCATGGCGATACTTGCATAGCAAAGTCCAGCCTCCTTAGCAAGAACCACCTCTGGAATTGTGGTCATGTTGATAACATCTGCCCCCCAGGTACGGAACATGAAGCTTTCAGCCCGGGAACTGAAACGAGGCCCTTCGATTGTGATCATTGTCCCTTTTGAGTGGCACCGAAGTCCTAGCTTCTTAGTAGTCTCTATGAGGACCTAGAAAAGAAAGAACCACAAATTCAAAACATGGAAATGTGAAGTACAGCTGAATACTGGACTTTTCCCCCGATATTTAGCGTGCTGATTACTTAAATATTTTTGCTATAAAGGAAGGCCTAGTCGCTGCAGGCTCTCAGAGGGAACCTAGGAGGTCAGTTTCCCAAGCCCTCAGCCACTTACACGAGCCTACATCCCTTGGACATACAGCTCATAGCTGCAACAGCAAACAGGGAGCTTTTTCTCAGCACTAGGACTTGTTTACATGCTTGAATCTCATTTGCCCCTTAGTGGCTTTAAGAGAATAAGCTGGGCCTTGAATAAGGACTTGAGTCTGAGTGCTTGACCTCCAAGGCTCAGTGAAGGTACCTGCTCTTCATCCATGTCTCCTCCAAGAGAACTGTTTCCAAGCTCTTGAGAAATTCATTCTTGGTGTTCCTTATACAAAACCCGAAGACTTCTGTAAAAGCCTTCTTTCTTTTTTTTTTGGTTAGGAAGTGATTTCTTTATGATCTCTTCAGCCTGTTGCCTCTCCAAGGACATAGAGTAAAAATAGAATGTGGCCATGCTGATTTTTTCTGTTCAAGGATATACTTACCTTGGATCCCTTTGGTAGCAAGGCTATGCATGGGTTTTAGAAATATTATTTAAAACATTATCTAATTAATAACACATATCTAACCTTCAGGTTATTAATTAATTGTTTTTTTCCCCCCTTAGCCTGTGCTTCAACATTTCTTTTTAATTGGAAAAAGGAAAGCTCTCTGACAAGAGGGGCACCTGAAAGTGGAATCCCCCAACATTTCTTTTTAATTAAAAACAAAAAACTGGTCTTTTAAACTTAACTGCTAACTTAAGCACTGCTGAAAATTCACTTAACCTTTTTATATCTTAGTTTTCTCATCTGTAAAATCGGAATAATAGTATCATACAACAGTGTGAGCATTAAATGAGCTAAGGATATACAGCACAAAACTGTGCCAGGCACATTATAAACACTAATAAATGCCAAACTGATCTTCTAGCCATTATTAATACAGCCAGTTCTCGAGTAACATTTCATAACACTGATGAGGGAAAAAATCGATTCATGGCCAAGGTCACTCACTACCTGTGTGGAGTTTGTATGTTCACCCCATGCCTGCGTAGGCTTTTCTGGTTTCCTCACACTTCCCAAAGATGTGACATTAGGCCATATCTAAACTGTCCAAGTCTGAGCAATTGTGTATGTGTATGAGTGAGTCCAATGATGGAAGGGCTTCTTCCTGTCCAGGGCAACTTCCCACCTGGAACCCTGAGCTCTGGCCACCTGCAACTCTGAACTGGAATAAGGGGGGTGGAAAATAACTATCTTACTTGTTTTTATTCATCTTTCTTAAATGTATGTAGAGCTCACATGTATTTAAATGTTTAACAGTAGGAGGGTTTTAGGTCTTTATGTAGAAGTTTGGTGATGTTTTTATGACCCGAACAATGGCATAGGAACTTCTTTCTTATTTATATTAATTAGCCTATGATAAGAAAATTTGTCTCATTATACACCACTTCACATAAAGTTACAATTTCCAAAAAGTGTGAGGGTTTGTTGTAATGGCAGCTACGTTTGCCAAATAACAGGCAAAGGTTCCTGGGCTGCTGCTACACACACACTAGAGTGACTCAAAGTCAACAGAGGACTCCAATCTAGGCCAAAGTCTTGTCTGCTCAAGTCTGAGCCACATAAACAAATTAATCTATTTCCTTAAAAATAACCTACGCTACGCTATGACAGAGGAAGAAAGAATTTGTAACAAGAGCCTTGGAGACTCCAAATTTAGAACCACAAGCCACAGGCAATAAACAGTTGATGTTACATCATATTTGTTTATTCTATATATGCTGAAAATAAAATAATGCTTAGTCAAACTTTTCCCCTAAAGAGTACAGGTTTTAAATGCAAGGGCCTACATCACACCCCACACCCCCTTTTGTTGTGTTTTTTTCAGACTGAATATATAACCAGTCCAGTCCTGTCATTATTAAAAGTTTCAAAATCCCACATAACCAAGCTGAACATCTCCACCAAATTTGGAGTGCTCCTTGAGAGGTGTGCAGGAAGCTCACCACCACCATGTGCACGAGCCTGCGGACGTGAGCTCTCACCCTCACCCTCACCCTGAGAGGTGGGTGCCATGATGGGAAGAGAAGCAAGCAGAGGCTCCAGATGCTGACCAGCCACAGTGACAGACCCTGGGACTTTGCCCCCCCATGAGAACAGGTAACGTCATCATAAGGTATCAGAAACACAAACATGAAGCTGAGAGATCGCTGGGTCTGAGGCTAAGCTGCTTTCATGTCCATGTCTTGAGTAACCACAACAGAGCCCCTGAAACTACCACCATTATCACAACTGTATTAGCAATATTATTAGATCACCAGGCTACCTGTATTTAGCATGCCAGGGATTTCAGACTTTGTTTCAAAGGATCTCCTAAAATCACTAGAAGTGACACTATTTTTGGAATAGGTAACACCTGCACATGATACAAAATAATTTTCTTTTTCTTTTTTTTTAAATTTATTTTATTGTTTGAGAGAAGGTGAGAGAGAGGCAGAGACAAAGAAAGACAAAGAAAAGGGGGAGGGCCCAGAGCAGTCTCCATAGTTGCACATCATCAGTTTTTTGACATAGTTTCATTCCATACAGGTGGTTGTGGGGCAGCACGGGCAGAACCAAACTGGGGGCTGGGCCTCTCACATGGGAGGTGAAAGCCTTTGCCACCATACCAGTTGCACCACAGTTCATCTCATGGGTTTGCCTGGGCCAGGATTCGATCCCTAGACCTCGCAGTTGCAAGGCAAGCAAGCACTCAATCTGTTGAGCTATCCTGGCATTGCCCGCTTCCCCCCAAATATGAATTCTGTGACAAGTATTTCTTCTACCCATGTCCTAGTGACCCAGTTCTCCTTCCCAAGGGAAATGACTATTACCAAGTTTTTGGCCAACCTTCCAAAAATACTATTTGCATGTAAATATTTATATACGAGTATTCCTCTTTATATATACACATATTTTAACACATAAGATTTTAACACAAATAGAAGGACATGGTACAACTGTTGTCCATCTTGCTTGCCACTTGACAATTCTTCCTCCTATCAGTACATGTAAGACCATGTGGATTTTGAAAGTTAAAGTTATAATTACAAGGGGCAGCAACATCTAAACTTTACATTTTTGGACAATCTTATATACTCCAAAAATCTATTTTCCATCATATAGAATTAAAGTAATATTCTGAAGGCTTATTTTCCACACATTCCTTATTTTTTTTCTTCTATTTATTAAATTTGTTGGGGGTAACATTAGTTAAATTATATAGGTTTCAAGTGTACATTTCTATAATACATTAATGCAATACATATACTGCATTGTGTGCTCACCACCCATCACCATATAATTTGACCCCTTAACCTTCTTCTACCAGCCATTCCCACCCTTACTCTCCGGTACCCACTAAACTGTTACGTCTATGAGTTTTTGTTTGTAGGTCTTGTTCGTTGTTTCACTTTTATATGTCATATATGGGTGAAGTCATATTCTTGACCTTTTCTCTCTGATTGTCATTTTCTTTCACTAGCATAACCTCCTTCAGTATTTCCTGCAATGCAGGCCTTGTAGAAATTTTCTTCAGCTTGTTTATCTGCAAAGGTCTTTATTCCTCTTTCATATCTAAAAATTAACTTTGCAGGATATATTATTCTTGGCTGGTAATTTCTTTCAATAGTTTGAACACTAAATTCCACTCCCCTATGGCTAGAGTTTCTGCTGAAAAATCTGATAATAATCTAATGGGCTTTCCTTTGTAGGTCACCATCTTCTTTTCCCTGGCTGCCTTGAGAATTGTTTCTTTGTCAATAAATTTTTTTTTTTTTTAAGATTTATTTTATTGATTTTTGACAGACAGAGAGAAGGGGGTAGAGCCCAGAGCAGTTTCCATAGTTGACATTAGTTTTCCATATAGTTTCACTCCACAAGTGGGCACAGGGTTGTGCAGGGCAGGAACTGGGCTGGGAGCCTCCCACATAAGCCCTGGCAAGAACTGAACTGGGGCCACACCCCAGTTCAGCATGAGTCCGCATGGGCTGGGGCCGGGATTTGATCCTCGGTCCCAGGGGCTTCAAAGCGAGTGCTTAACCTGATGAGCCATCCCAGCTTTCCCTGTCAATAATTTTTAGCAGCTTCAATATAATGTGCCTTGGAGAAGGTCTGTGAGGGCTGAACTAATTAGGTGTTCTGTTTGCTTCTCAGATTAAGGGATTCATTTCTTTCCATAGGTTTGGGAAGTTATCAACTATTTGTTTGAGTAGGGTCTCTGTGCCCTTCTCCCTCTCATATACCCATTATTCTTATATTGCCCTTTTTGATGAGTCACATAGTTCTTGTAGAGTTCCGTCATTACTTTGAACTCTCAAGTCTCTCTTTTTTCCTGTGTGTTATTTCCAGATTCCTATCTTTGATATCATTAATCCTTTCCTCCATCTGGTTAGCTCTATTTTCTAAGCTTGTTATTTCATTTTTCATCTCTTTTATTGAGTTCTTCAGCTCCAAAATTTCTATTTGGTTCTTTTTAAAAATTTCAATCTCTTTGGTAAAGTATTCATTTTGTTCATTGATTTTGCTTCTGAGATCAGTAAGCTGCCTATCTGAGCTTTCTTGCATCTCTTTGAGTTTTTTAAGAACTGCAGTGTTGAAATCTGTCATTTAAGTCATATATTTTCATATCATTAAGTTTATTTTATGGAGATTTTCATTTTCTTTCTGAGCTCTCTTATTACAATGATTATTCATAGTAATTGATGGATTATTTATTTCTCTTCCTGGGCCTCTATGGGAATAAATTCTGCAGCAAATTGATATGAGAAGGTCTTTTTTTTTTCTTTCTTCAAGTTGGTAGAGCTAGAACATTTTATTTTCTCTTGCCCTGTTCCAGCTTTTCACAGTGGAAGATTTCCTGGTGGGATAGGCATCTCCTCTGTGACCAGGTGACCTTGGTTGCAGGGAGGATATGCTAGGTGATGGAGTTCTGAGCCCCTGAAATCCCAGTGCTGCCCCTGTAGTCAGATGCAGCCCTGGGTGCACCCCCGCTGGGATCAGCCACTAAAGGTGGGGGTAGGTGGTCTGTGAGAGGCCAGTGGTGTGTGTCTCTGTTCTCCCCAGGATAACGGTGGCTGCCAGACCACAGCTGCCTTGCCCCTTTATCTCTTCTCTTGTCAATGGGATTAGCCAGTGTGCGTTTGCCACTCAAAAACTGTCTCTAGTTCTCAGGACTGTGGCTATTCTGCTGTTTAATCTGACACTAGTACAGTTTCTTCTGGGGACCACTGCTAGTACTGGGAGGGTATGGGGGAGGTGAGCTCTGGGAGGGGAGTGGAGGGAAGCAGCCAGGCTGCCTGGAAGTGAGGGCTATTAGATCATAGTTGTAGTGCTTCTGTATTCTGTCTTTGCCCTGAGGTCTCTGCCATGCTCACTGGGTTCAGCCGATTGTATGCTGATCACTCAGGCAGGTTTGTTGGGGTCACGAAGTGTGCACCTGCAGCCTCCATCCTCCCCTCTGCCGGGACTGCAGTGAGCTCTGGGTTGTGTCCTGCAGCTCCAATCTGTGCACTTCTCCTTTCTTTCCTCCCCCATTCACCCCACTTGACCCAGCTTCAGATATTTCAATGTTCGCATCTCTCAGACCTGTTCGTGTCATATAGGGGGTCCTTTGTTGACTTACAGCTGTTTAAACTTGTTGTAACTTCAAGGCGAGAGATCATGGGGAACCCCTCACTATGTCATCTTTCTGATGGTATTCCCCACTTTCTTAAAATGTCCTCCCCAGGACTCTAGCTTTACTTGGGGCATCCTTGGTGTGGCTAGATTAGTAATGGCTATATTACTTTGGTCTCAAGGGAGACCAGGCCGTATTATCAACAAGTAACAGATCCCCTAGCCACCATATTTACATATGCTCTGTAGACATTACTGAGTACTTTCTCCGCCTGCGTCTACCCATAATGCTACACTCTGCCTGGCACAAAATCTTAGATTTCTTACCAACATGCATATGCTCTCCGCAGTCTATTTCTTCCCAAGCTGCCCCCATTTTGAAATGGCTAAGAATTTTATACACATCTAGTTTCCCCTGGAGAACAAATGTATCATGTGAACAGATCTGTGTTTCAGAGGGAAGATTAGCAGCATTCTAAATATATTCTGCTGATAACTATCCAGAAACATACAAAGGCTGTCCAGAAAGTATCCAGCCATGTAATATGAAAAACAGACGTATTTATTGCTGGATTTTTTTCCGGACAGCCCTCGTATACCTAAAGATATATACAGAAACGTAGCCTGCCATTTTCTTAAAAGCAAGTCAAAAAAAGGTACTTTCATAGACGTCAGAAAGAATACACATGCAGGGGTACATCTGAAATGGCTCCCCACAACCTCCAGCTTTCCATTCTAAGATTTTTTTGTTTTGTGTTTGGTTTTTTTGAGGGCCAGAGTGAGGTTAAGGTGCCCTTGCTGTTAAGTGTAAGGAAACTAGTTTTACATGATTTTGTAGTGGCAAACATAAAAGCTCAAATAAACCTGACTTTGATATACAGGTATTAAAATTAACTGAATGATTAACTTGTTTAGGTATTTATAGTCTGTAACTGAATTCATAAAGTAGATTTCACTAGGCAGCTCACCTCTGACAAAGCCTCTAATCTTTTGGGTTGCACTTGACTTTCAAACCTGGGATTGTATGGTAAATACTATGCATGGACCAATGGTAGACATTTTTATTCTCTGAGAGAGAAGGTTGTGATTCCTCACTTTATGCCACCTATGACCTCGGTGGGGCTGCCCCCTTAGTTCTAAAATTTTACGATAATCTTAGAAAGGAGGCTGGATAGTAATGGCCAAACAGCTCAAAGGTGAAGAATGCCAATCTGACAAATGTAGGGCATATGGTAATTTAACTCACAAAAGCAGTTACCAGTTATTGGATGCTTCAATACTAATAGGCATTATTCAAGGTACTTCTAAGCATTAACTCTGTTATCTCTCACACATTCCTGTAATCACCGCCCTCATTTTACAAATAAGGAAACTGAAGCCCAGAGGTGTTAAATAACTTGTCCGATGACACATAGCTGTTAAGCAGAAGAGCAGAGATTGGATCCCAAGTAATTTAGTTCCAGACTATATACTCTTGACTCGTATGCTAGACAATATACTAAATTATTTAAAAGGTATCTTGACAACAAAAACAAAACTTATTTTAAAAAAAGGGCAGGTTGCCACTTTTTGAGTAATTCAGCTTATGAATGATTGAGAGCAGTGGAGGCATTATTAGCAAAGGGAAACTCTTACTAAAACCTTGCAGGTGATGTAAACTTGAAAGGGGAAGAAGGATCATGGACTTATTAGCCCATTCATCTAAATCTGGATGCCACCCCAAGACCTTATGACTTATTTTGGGGGCCCCTTCCAAAAGATGACAAACCTCTCTCGTTTTGGGACAGAACGGCTCAGCCATGGGAATATGGCTTACTCCTCTGGCACAGGAATGGCTCCCATCATAAAAGGTCTGAGGCCTTGTGGTGGTCCTACAAAACAAAGTGAAAAGTTGTTTTTGATTTTTAAAGCCTTCTCTCCACCATACTCTGGGGACTGGTAAAATCAACTGTATCCAGGCTTACAACTGGGTTCTCCAGAATCAACAGCTCTGGATAAGCTGAAGGCAACTGTTAAAAGAGTAGCAAAGGGGGGAAACTGGGATGGCTCAGTGGGTTAAGTGCTCACTTTGCAACCCCAGGGCCTGAGGATCGAATCCTAGGCCCAGCCTGTGCAGACGCAGATGATGAACTGGGTGTGCTTCCCATGTGGGAGACCCCCAGTTCGGTTCCCACACCCTGTTTCAGCCCCTGGCTTGAGGGGCCGTGCCTCCCATGTGGGAGGCCCTCAGCCCAGTTCCTGTCCTGCGCGGCCCCTGCCCACCTGTGTGGAACGAAACCATGTTGAAAACTGATGACATACAACTATGGAGACTGCTCTGGGCCCTCCCCTTTCTCTCTGTCTCCTCTATCAAAAACAATAAAACAATCTTAAAACAATGTACTAAAAAAAAAAGAGCGGCTTTGGAACAGTTTTTGGCTTCTCTGGCTCTGAGTTGGAGGCCACACACTTTCCTACAGGAATTAAATCACCACAGCAGATTGTAGTACAACTCAACTCTGGGTTCAGGAGGGCAGGGAAAACACTTCAGGAAGTAAATATGAAAATTCCCAATCACTACAAACAGAGGAGACTATAGAGGGAATCCTGTTTATATCCATCACCTAGATTCAACAATCCCCAAAATGTTGTCCAGTTTGCTTTATCTGCTAGCATTTCATGGTTGCAAACCCCAGATTATAACTTCACCCCTATTTTAGATGGATGGAAATATGGGATTATTTTCTACTGCAATATAATTATCACATCTGATAAAAATAACAATTCCTCAGTATCAGCAAATACATACTGGTATGTAAATTTCCCTGATGTTCTCAAAACTGTCTTTTGAAAAAAAGTTGCTTTGTTAGTTTTAGGTCTAAACAAGGTCCTCACTTTGCATTTGATTGTCATGTTTTTAAATGTAGAGTAGTTTCTCTGCTCCATCCCCAATTTTATTTTTTTCATGTCTTGGACCCAAGAAAGCAGAATTTTGTCCTGTTCCAGATTTAGAAATCTCTCTCTCTTGAACCTTGTTTGGCTTGTTCCTCCTCTACCTGCCATAAAAGTCTCCTAGTTCCACTTTTTGGTAAAATAAGTTGAATCTACAAAAAGAGACTAAAATTAACCCAGTGCTGCCAAGTCACCCGGCCATTTCTCTCCAGAAGTTTTCAGAATAAACCATTTTCTGAGTTCATTATATTGTTTCACACTTGAACTCTTGAGTAACACAGGAAAGTGAGTTCTCTCTCCTATAGAGGAGAGAGCGGGAGACGAACAGGGCAAAGGAAAGCCCATGGGGGAATGAAGGGCCCTTAACACGTGAAGCGCCCAGGCTATTCTGTCTTGCTTACTGCTTGGCCCATTATATCAGATTTCACCGAAATACTGGCGACCGGAGATCTGTTTAGGTTGCGATAAGGCTGAATGTTTATATACAGAATATATTTACTATGTGAATATTTATTATTTACCACAATTTGTACAATGTATTATTTTAGAAATGCTTTATATTCAGTCAGTTGTCCGCGATTCTTATTCCAGTGCAGAAAAAGATTTTTCTTCACCCGTGAACATGAAAATGTCAATAGAAGAGGAGCATGAAAGTGATTCTAGTGAAATTATTTTTTCTAAAAAATGGTGTAGAGTCGTTATTTTTTCATTATCAGACAAAGAGGATGAGAGTATTGAAGAATGGCATGATCCAAGAGGTGATCAACCAAGGATTATACCTTTCCCCTGTCTGTCTGGCTTTAGGATTGAAGACTTGAATGCAAAGTCATGTGTAACAGTAGAGAATTGTTATGAACTGTTTGTGGCTCATACATTGTTTGAAGATATCGCCGCACAAACAAACTTATATGCGTTGCAACTAGAGGTTGGAAACTTGCAGCGTTTGTGCAGATGGACAATGATAAACAAAAATGAAATTAAAGGGTTTTTTGGGCTAATTCTATGGATGGGATTAGTTAGACTACCATCCTTACGTTTATATTGGTCCCATGATCCTGCATATATGCAAAGTTTCCCGCAGAAAATTATGTCCAGAAATAGATTTGAAATATTATTACGAATGCTGCGTTTTTCAGACAACAGGGACAGAAATGTGTCCAATCATTTATGCAAAATACAACAGCTGATAAACACCTTGGAAATAAATTTCAAAAAATATTATGATCCATCAGAAGCTTTATGTATCGATGAATCGTTGATATCATTTCGTGGCTGCATTATATTTAGGCAATTATTTAAAACAAAAACACAAATATGGCATTAACAATACAATACCGTGGCCTGCACAAAAAGTATACCATTGGTCACCGGTGACTGATGCGGTCCAAACGGAAAGTTCAGTGTCAGTCACCGGTGACTGACATGGCGCTTAATGTGTTAATGTCTACTTCCAGGGGTCGGGGTGGCCATAGCATTGAGGAATAGCTGTCCTAGTCCAGTTTACACACCTGGACTGTCTACCTATCTGAATTAACTTGTTACTTCCACCTTGCCACAGACTAACATGTGAGCTAGCTCAGAGATGAGGCCTCAGTGCTGTGGAAACATAAAATCTCTGTCCCTGCTGCTCTCAATTCTTGGTCGCATATGTCTTACAGGAAAGGCCAACTTAACCCCGAAGCAATGCCAAAGGGGCTGAAGAATATGTTAAATGACTGTTCCAGCCGGTGTTGACAGAGGCTTTTCTTGTTTTGTAAAAATGACGAATAAAATGGTGCCACGTACTCTTAGCTCTAGCTTGGTTTCACTCTTCAATGAGTCAAGTCTTAGCAACATCACGATTTGCCACCGTGACTAAGTATGAAAACTGGGCCATGAAAACCTTCAGCTGCTCTACCCCACTACCCATCCATGCGGTAACACCCCCGTCTTATCTATCTCTGTCCGTCTCTTCTATTTCCATCCCTTCTTTGCCTAACCCCTCCTCTCTTTGTTCTGAATTTTTACTTTTAAGACATGAATATGTATTATGTAGACTTTATGTTATGCTACAAATATGTGATACTTAATGATTGCAGTTTTAATTCTCTCAAGTGGAACATTTTACGTCTTTCTCTTTAAACAAAGCTAACTACTAGCTATATTATATGGCTTAGACAAGCAAATGGCCACTTTTTTTTATGGTTGTTCTTTTTTTATTACTAGTTTCAGGTGTACAAAGCAACACAGTGTTCAGACATTTACACACCTCACCAAGTGATAATTGCCACATCTTTGTAGATTCTCATTTTTCCAATCATATTATGTAGTGTTTATCTACCCATTTATAAGGAAATTATGAGGTATAAGTCAACCATGGAGTCCAGATAGCCACAGAAGCTCAGAAATGAGGTCTGGCCAAGAGACAGACTTGGGGGCCAACAACACAAAAGAGAGACGGCGGCTGAGGACGGGGGTCTCAGAATACCCAACATTGTAATGGGCAGGTGGAGCAGGCAGCCTCAGGGAACGAGGACTTTAAAAAAATCAATGTTTCTAATGGTTTCAGGACTGACTATATAATGTCAAGATCCTAGAAAGGAAGGTGTGGAAGAGAAGTATCTCTTCACATGCCCTGCCCCCTTACTGGTGGTGTTTTATATATCTAACTTAAGTTATGCAAATGCGATGAAATGTTTGATGACCTAAAGCTAAATCATCATAAACAGCAACACTCTTGTATAGCATAAAATGATGAAGCATGATCAATGATGAATGAAATTCAGATCAAGAGCAACAGGGTTTTCAATCACACGTGAGGGGAGGACCTGCTAGAATGAAAATGTGTGAGCTCTCATCCTCCCTCTGAGCATTTCTGATTAGAGAAGTTGAGAGGTTTTACAACTCAGCAAGATGCCAGGAATAAACTTTCCAGGCACATCCCACACCCACTGACTGGGAGGCCTGCCTGTTCCCTGCCAATAGCCAGCCCACACAGCTCTCCTATCAACAGCACTGCACAGAACTGTAGTTCACCCTCGCATGCTGGGGTGTCTCTGACAGGCAATATAGGAAATCATAGTTTTGTACCTGGATTCGATCCTGTCACTGCGTTTTTGGGTGATCCTAAGCAAATTATGTAACCTCCCTGAGTATTTTCGTCATAATGCGCATATGAGCAACATCCTCGGTTTGTGGCCACTTTGTGAAAAGAGTGGCCACAAAGACCTGCAGTGGTCATAGCCCGATAAGACTTTGAGGTAATGACATCTCCATTTTATATGTCAAATATGACATATAAATAATAATCGTGGCCAAGAGCTACTGCAACTATTGCCTTGACAATGATCCAGCACCTGGAACACAGTACAGTGGTACGTTGGTGCTCATTGTTACTTTGTTCTAGGAGGTGCCACAAGTACCGTATTTTCCGGCATATAAGACGACCCCCGATTTTCGGTTGACTTTTTTTCGTTTCAAAAGTCGTCTTATACGCCGGAAAATACGGTACCCAAAACAATGAGTACCAAACAAACTTTTTTCCATAAGGAACAATGTAAATAAATGTTATTGAGATCCCAAACCAAAAATATACAAAAGGACCACAGAAACAAACAACAAAACAAAAACAAAAAACAATATGACCACAGAAACGAAGATAAGGCTGCAAGGGAACGTGCACAGGGCAAAAGCTACCAAGTGACTAACGCGTGACCCCTTGTTTCAGCTGGAAAGGGTAGCGAGTCACGATGCAATTGACATCGGCAAGTTCCAGCTTGCGTGCTGAGTACCAATCAAACCACAAGTCCCAGGACAAACTTTTGGCATCAAAATGCGCCGCGTACCAAATTCAATGAGTTTCAAAGCAGTCAAGTACCCAGGTACGACTGTATTCACTCAAATCCCATTAGCAATGGGAGGCAAGTGCAGCAGAAGCAAGCATATGGAGAGCAGGCCATGGAAGAAACCTGCAGATAGTTTCTATTATTTCATTTTTTAAATTACATGTATTGGGGTGATATTGGTTTACAGGTTTCAAGTGCACGATTCTGTAACACATCATCTGTATATTGCATTGTGTGTTTAGCACCCAGAGTCACTTCTCCTTCTGCCACAACACAGTTGACACAGATAGTTTCTTGAAGGAAGAAACTAAGTCTGCAACAGTGCCCAAATGGACGCCTTTTCCTGATTAAGGGAAACCCTTGATGCAATCTGTTCTTCCTTCCATCAAGAGATAGGAATAAAGTCTATTCTCGGGCCCTTCGATAAATTTGCTTCAGATGATGCCAAACTGGCTAGACCCAATGGAAAACTGTTCCAGTTTTGGCTGAGACACCTCCTGGAAGCAACCCAGACCAAGGACAAGAGTTTAGGAATGGCGGCTGTCCTACCAACTTGGGAAAGTGGCGTGTGGTGGCAGGCAGAATGGTCCTTTTCCCGCCAAACGTATCAACATCCTAATGCTCAGAACCTGTGACTATGTTTCCTGGCAAAGTAGAACTAAGGCTGCAGGTGTAAGGTTGCTAACTAGCTGACAATGAAATGGAAAGATCATCCTGGATTAAATGGATGGGCTCAATGTCATCCCAAGAGTTCTTGTATATGGAAGAGGGAGGCAGAAGAGTCAAGGTCAGGGAGATAAAAGTTAAGAAAAACTCAACCCACTGTGGCTGGCTTTGAAGATGGAAGGGCCACGAGCCACGGAATGCAGGAAGCAAATAAAGAGCACAGAAGCAGATTCTACGGAGCTTCCAGAAAGAAATGCAGCTCTGATGAGATCTTGATTTTAGTCAGTCAGACCCAAGATAGACTCCTACAGAATTATAGTCAAGTTTGTATTACTGAAGTCACTAAGTTTATGGTAATTTATTATAGCAGCAATAGGAACTATTACACTAAGGTGACCAGATTTTAACATTGGTAAAGCGGGACACCATTGACCGGGGGGGGTGGGGGTTCTTGATTAAAAATTTGGTCTATCTCCCGCCGTTCCCTAGCTTGTCGTGCACTCTTTCCAAAAATCGGGACTTTTTTAAAACGCCGCGGGACAAATTGTTAAAAATCGGGATTGTCCCGCCAAAAGTGGGACGTCTGGTCACCTTATATTACACATGCTTATGTGGTTTCAGGTATACTTAATCCAGTTATGATTTCTGTACTGATGCTGAAGGTCTGCCCCAACTCTTGCTTTAATCAGCAAACCCTCCCAGCTTGTCAAGGTGACTGCTAATTTCACTTCCCTGTTAGCTTGGGACAGGGTCTGGTGGGTCTGACTAGCTCTACCACCCCCCCTCCCCAGTTGTGTGCCTCCGGAAAGTCACTCTGACCACTCTACACCTCAGTTTATATCAGTTTTCTTGTATATTAAATGGGGAAATTAATGCCACCACCTATGGTCGACATGGAAGACTGAATGAGAACATAAGAAGCAGGTGCTCAGTACTCATAACTACTGTTTATGGGTGAATCTGCTTCTGTACTTATCATCTGCCAACCTCAGGGCCCACATACAGGCTGAGTCAAGAGTACCCAAGAAACTACTTGAGGCTGTCAAAAAGGGCTGTATGCTAAGAAAAATCAATGTACAAGCAAAAAACTGCCATGGAAGAGTGAAGGAGAAAGTGGTGTTGCATACTGGCAAGAAAAACGAGTGCACGACACTGGGCACGCTCAGACAAAAAGAGACCAGTGGGTGGCTTCCCGATCAAGACTCCTGAATGGGCTCAGAGACAGCCATTTTTAATGTTTCCTTTGAGGAAATTCTGGGTTGCAGACACGGTGAAGAATAAGACTTGTCCTACAGCAGAAGCAAACACCGCCACCAAGTCTGAGGAGGTGGTGGAGTATGGCATGTCCCCAGCAAGCCTCAGCAGGAAGTAGCATGAGTCAGCTACCTAACCAGCAGAGCGGAGCCAACGGCTGCTCATAAGAAGCGCGATTTAGGGGAACTGATTCTACCCAGGTCACTTAGAAGACATGGGAACAATACCAAGTATGGAAAAAGTCCAGTGTTTAGAAGCTGAAATAAAATTAAAAAAACCCTCCCAACTGCTTTTCACTAAAAAGCCTGAGCTCTGAGGAGGGGTTCTCAATAGCAAGTCTGTCCCAACCACCTCAACGCCTAGTTGCCGAACTGCTGGAATTTAACTAACGGTGCATTTGTACAAAGATACAGGGGACACAAATGTGAACAGAAGTACAGTTCATACTAAGAGGAAGGTGAAAAACAACTGAATTTCCCACTTGGAGGGCAACTTAAATAATCGTATATCCAACAACAGAACAGTGTGTAGCTGTTAGGAAGAACATTGTGGGAGTCTCTTTGCTAGACTTCTTATATAGTCACACAAACATACAGCTTTTCTTCGTGTTAAAAAAATATAAAAATAGCATACAACGTGGACTGTTTCACAATGTGCTCGACTTAGTTAACGATGTTATCTTGGAGACTTTCCTAAAATCAGCACATATATGAATCTACTTGATTTGTTTAAAGTGAGGAAAGGAATGCCATGGACACAGTATTTTAGCTACTATACAATAAATGGGTAATTATAATAAAAATGTTACAATGAGTATTTCTGCATGAGCTCCCTTGTGCATAGGTTTTTCAAGAAGCCAAGAAAAGGAACTGTCATGGCTGCATACATTATCAAGCTTGACGGATCTCACCAAACTGTTCTTCAAAGGGCTATAGCAGTGGTTGGCAAACCGCAGCTTGCGAGCAGCAGTTTGCCGACCACTGGGCTATAGCAAGGCATACCCGCACCAGAGATGGAAGAGAGCTTTGTACTATATGCCCTCCTATATTACTTACGTTTTATTACAAACGCGTAATACTCTTTAAACACTTTAAAACACAGATCAACTATGTTGGATAGCATTTTAGTTAGAACACCAAAGACAGTTTTAATTTTTTAAAAAGTATATGAGTCAAAAGGGCAAAAAAAAAAAACCAAAACCACAAAACATTTAAGCTCAAGTGCATAATTTCAAGATTAAGAGGATTCAGAATAAGCCTTCTCAATTTCCAGGTGTGTATTTGTGTGGGCGTGCACACATATATTTATGGACAGCACTATCAAGAACATGTATGTAAGTGAAGGGTCAAATTCTAGAGGATTCAAGTCATGGACTCAGGGTACAAATGGCACAGGGAAAGGACAAGTGTTTACAACTACAGTGGGAAAGCAGAGGTAGTTTTGGGGTGAATGCCAACCAATTAAGCAGTGGAATGAGTCTGCTGTATTAACCAGAATGAATTGAAAGGTTATAAATTTGGACCAACATCATTATGATCCTTCTACTCCCTGATCTAATGAATGCTCCTAACCACTTAGCATGTCACAGGGAAGGCCAAAAACCAATTGACATTTATATTCCAACTAGGCAGCACCACTCAATAAATAGGTAACCTAGTTTTCCCTTCATATTTTTTATTTTTGATCAGGTCCTGCTAAACAGAGCATGCAGAGCAGTAGGTCAAGAACAAAATCCAGGCTCTGACACAGATGGTGAATAGCAATCTCTTTGGGCCTCAGTCTTCTCACCTGAAATAACAAGGTATGCGCAAGATGCCTCTTAATGTTACGTATGATAATCAGCGGCACCAGGAACTTGCTGGTGTTATACCGAAGCAGTTCTGTTTTCACTGTGAAATATCATGGTCAGCATAAGCAGCTTTAACAAATCCTGCTGACAGCTTCATGACGTCCCACAGGACCGCTGTTCAACCACTTTCTTAGGCTGCTCACTCAGAAAACAATATGCACACCTAGAAAAATGCAATTCAGTCCTTTTCTCTTAGGACTTCAGTGAGGTAAGGGGAAGGCCAAGTGGAAAAGGAGAAGGCTGGTGG
The DNA here is from genome assembly GCA_004027555.1 of Craseonycteris thonglongyai. Lineage (NCBI taxonomy): Eukaryota > Metazoa > Chordata > Mammalia > Chiroptera > Craseonycteridae > Craseonycteris > Craseonycteris thonglongyai. The sequence goes on along the minus strand of PVKE010001124.1, from coordinate 11,677 downwards.
GAAAGGCATGCATATTTTAACATGAGTCAGATGCCTTTTAAAGGGGTTCTAAGCATTATCACCAGCAATAGGGATGTGAATGTTAATTATCCAGGGCCTAACAGCATCTGACATGGGTGTGGGAAGAGTTCCATATTTTCTTTCACTTCAGCATCACCCAGAAATAACTTCATGTTCAGAAGACCAGATGTGACCAGATAATAAACATTAATACTTCACTGGGCAGAGGGAAAGGAGCCGGGATACAAAGTATGGAGTCCATGGAAGAAACAACCACCAAGGTGACAAAGAGATGTTTAAGCATGTGCCGAAGACTATCAGCATCAAAATGGGAACTAGGAAAAAGTTACATCGAAGTACAGGGAGAGCTGAGGTATTCCATGGAGAGGTAGGACATTCCTGCCCTCCAGCTGTCTGGGCAGAGCTGGTGCTCACCACTGCTCAGTCACACCCCAAGTTCAGATTCAGGGCGAGCCTCCACAGAAGGTAGCAGATGCTTGCTTTCCAGCACTCGTTTGACTCTATTTTTGCTTCTGTTCTACTTTCAGGGAGTAGTATGGAAACTGGCTTTGAGGGGAGAAGAAGGAATGTTAAAGAATGACTTGAATGAGTGCAGCAGTGATAGAGAAGAGAGAAGGTGGGAGTCAAGGCATGCATAGGCAGGACTCAGAGAATGACTGGCTGGCTGCTCACACAAAGCCACAGCAATGACCCCTGGGTACATGTGGGCGCCAAGGCTACCAACTCGGCACCGTCCCAACTAAAAAATCAGAGCCTCCGGAGAGCAGAGCGTGTGGGGTTAGAAGACAAACAAAGGGGATCATTTAACCTTCAGTGCAATGTGTGAGGTATCTCTGTCCTGCAGCTTGTGTGGACCTCCAAGGAAACAGCAGAGTGGCACCTCTGTATGTGACAGCTGGCTGAGGTCATAAGCTTTGGGGATTAACCTGAATTCAACCCCCACAGGTCCCACTCACTAGCAAAATGACCAACATTTCTGAGCTGAAGTTTCTCAAGTATAAACGGGGGACAGTACCCTTGAGTGTGGTAAGCGGGACTGACTGATTTGTGCCATGTACTACTCAAAAAGTGGGCACTTATCTCTATTTTGATTAACCGTGAGAACATAAGGCTAGGGGGTAACAAAACCAGGCTGCAGAGCAGAACCCAAGAAGAGTTCACCTCCCACAGAGGTAGCCACCCCTACTTCTGCGACAGCTATAGGCAAGACGATGACAGAGAAGGGCAGGAATGATAGTAACCGGTGAGGGAGGGGGAAGGAAGACGATGAGTTTACCCCTAATGGCTGCTCTGTTCTTGTAAAGGGGTGACATTCTCAACCAAGAGTGAAGGAGATGGGGCAGGACGCGGTGGGTGAACAGCAGGGTCTAAAATAGCTGCTGATAGGAATGGGAGAGCATGAAGCAAGGGCTTCCTGTGTTGGTAATTCTTAACCATAAACCGCCCTCCCCACCCCCATTTCCATGATAAGAATCCGCTCCCTGTCCAAGAAGCTGAAACGCTGATGTAATGGTATCAGGACACACCTGAGCGTCCGTGCTGGTAATTGACAGGGCGGGTAAGAAAAACTGCACACCATGACATGGTGGGGGAAGCCCAAGGCAGGGCTGTGCCGTTGGGAGGGGGAAATAAACTGACATAATCCCTTAGCAGTGAGTTTAGAGCGGGACTTTCCTGGTGAGTAAGCATGCATCATCAGCGAAAGCTCACCCCAGCCCCCAACCCCTCCCTATTCCACAGAGAAAATAATGCTCTCCAGAGGGCAGCCATCAGAACTCTTCGGGATCCATCCAACACCCTCACGGAGCCAATGAGAACACCAAGTGACAAAGGAATTCGGGGGCAGAGCCAGGAAAAAGGCTCGATGTCCTCACTTCCAAGGTGGGGTTCCTTCCACTGCATTCTTCAAGCAGAATCTAACTGAGGGCCACAGCACAACATGTCAACATGTTGACAGCATTTCGCAGATAACACTTGGCACTAAGAATTTCACCCCCCACCCTTTATAATCTTCATATTTTGGTTGTACTTACCTCATTGTTAAAAAAAAAAGAAAGAAAATTCTTGTTTAAAACATTCCTGACAAAGGCCACTGTTAAAAAGCAAAAGTCCCACGTACTCTGACTAAAGTCTGGTTGATTGGATGCCTTTCAGTGATAATAATCATGACTGATAGTGAAGGGGAGAAAACTCATGTGTGGCAATCACTGAAATCCTCTGCTCAGGTGTGGCTTGCCTGGCACGGACAGTTAGTTTGGGTGAAAAAGAAGGCCATATATCGACCTCTTACACAACAAATGAGTTTGTAGAAGTAGTCAACAATTATTGGTCCAACAGCAGAGGGCGTGTGTAACAGAAGGAAAACGGGAAGGGACAATGAAATGCCTCATGCTTTGAAAAAAGTAGCTCTTGGGCCCAATAGTCTTGCCTTGCTCCAATGGCAAAAGTCTCATTAGAAATGGCTTCTACGCCCTGCTTTATCTACTTGCTCATGCACGGTTCAAGTCAAGCTCTTAGAAGTGGGGTGTAGTGGTGAGGCATGATGGTCACGCCTTCCAGCTGCAAGGCTGAGAAGTCGAAACAAAACAAAAGCCAAGTAAATGCAGAGGCATGCTTCTAAATTTTAAGTCACGTCTCAGAACTTGAGGAGGCCCTTTTCATGTCACAGGCAGGGATGCTGCTTCAGAGCCCTTGGTGGGAAGAACAGTTCCCACCAGGAGACGTGGGAACAGCAGAACTAACCAACAAGGGGACAGGGGGCTCTCTCAGCTGCCTCCTGGACAGCGGTGAGGACTTAGACGTGGAAGATCAGAAGACGCCAGGAGGGAATCAGGCGTAAAACCCAACAGAGGAACAATCTAAAGAGGCTCACTGGAACCCCGAGAGCAGCGGAGAGCTTGCAGACGGCCGTCTATTTCCCATGGCAAAGGCAGATTCTGGGGAGAAGACCCGCTTTTGACTCTCTTGGGAGATCTTATCCTCTCTCCCACTCAGTCTTACTTTAGTTCCCCACAGGTGACACAGTGAGAGCCAGGTGAACCCTGCACAGACAAGGGTCTGAACCACAGTAGAAGAAACTCCAAATTATGAACGTTGGCCTCCCTTAGGAGATCCTTGTAAGGTATAAATTGCCTCACAACCTTCTCTTAGGACAGATGAATGGTCTGGTGTAATCTTTCCCCAGTTCAAATGGACTGCATCCTGACAGCCAGGAAGTGGAACAAGTTCCACTCTAACCATGTTTTATCCCGAATTGCCAAATGACTTGTGGCTCTCACAAGGGTGGCCTCCACCAAGGGAGAAGAAATGAACGAATCAAACCCATGACGGCAGGAGGCAGCAGCACTAAGAGGACACTTACCAGGCATTAGCCTCCTGCAAGTTCCTGGTATGCACTTCCACTTTTAATTGGGGCTTGTGAAGTGCATGGCACATGGTGCCGGGGACCCAAGGCCAAGGGAAGAGCCAAGAAACGCATTGTTGTGCAAAAGTGGGAAAAGGAGAAAAACATTGTTTGGGTATGTACACTCTAGATCAAGATCCGTTATCGAAACAGAAGAACCTTTTCACTTTAAAGATTAGCTTGGGCATTTCCTTTCCTGTCTGAGAAACAGTTACAAGAACTGACTGCACACACCCTGAAATACTTGGAACCACACCCCTCCCACCTGTCTCCTGCCCTGCTTTCTCCAGGCCAGGCACACCCAGGATTCCCCTTTTCTCACATTCAGACCTCAAACCTCAAACGTCTTAAAGGCTGTTATGTGGCATAAGAGAGAGAGAGAGAGAGAGAGAGAAAAGAGAATGATTTTCAGCAGAGAATGACCTTACTTTCTTAAAAGAGCTCCCAGCCTGTCAAGACTCCTTCAAGGGTAGATTTCACTTTTACAGTACAAATCTGATGTTTTTAAAAACAGCCATAAAAATCAGAGCCACCTGTCCCTCTTAGTGCTCACTGATCTCTAAGGTATGCAAAGCACAACTGAGACAGTGGGTTGGTCCCCCTGTCCCCCAGATGCTGGCCACTGAGGCAGAGGAAGCAGCACGCTTTAGTTCTGCCACGCGTTAAATAAGAACAGCCATACTTGTCTCTTCCGATTATGTGCGAGAGATTTAAGACAATCCCTGTAGCTTCTGAAGACCACCTCAGGACGAGGGTGTTTTTGTGAAGACGATATACTGGCAAAGCTATAGGCGAATGTGTATGTTTTGAGATCTGTCCCTGGAGAAGAATCCACAGGCCATGCAGGGAAAAGGAGCTAAGTGATGGTAGGGGGTGGGATGTTGGGGTGGTTCAGTCCTTGATTTTGAAGAGAAGACTAAGGGCCACACAGGGACAGTGGCTTGGTGGTGGCCAATCAGAGCCAAGGTGAACCCTCTGAACCCCGGGCTCCTGCTGCCCTGGCTTCACTCCACTGGGAAGCAGTGCAGAACGCTGCGGGCCCCATTGCTGAGCCCAATGAAGCACAACCTCCACCCCATGACAATGACAGCACCACGCAGAAGTACCAGCTGCCCGCCTCAACACACCAAGACTGACTTTGTGAAAACGGTGTCCCATCACTGCAACACACGTGAGCTGTTCCTCCCAAGGCAAAAAGCTGTTCGATCGAGACATCTAAACATATGGTGAATCATGTGCACGCCCAGGCCTGCTTTCAGAAGAGTCGCCATCATTTAGAAGATGCTGTCCAGTGACAATAATAACGCAAAGCCAACGATGTTAATTTTAAATTTTCTAGTGTTCCCCATGAAGTAAAAGAGAAACACAGAAAATCAGCTTTTCATATCTATCAATCCTAAAAAAAACAAATTGGTTTTTCTTTTTTAAGATTTATTTTTATTGTTGTTTTTTTGGTTTGTTTATTTATTTATTTTTTTGAACTGAACTGGGGGCCTCATTGCATTCGGGAAGCACTCCACAGTTCAGCATGTGGGTCCACCTGGGCCGGAGCCGGGATTCGATCCTCGGTCCTCGGGGCTTCAAAGCGAGCGCTCAACCCGCTGAGCCGTCCCGGCTTTCCCATATTTTTATTGTTTTTGACAGAGAGAGAGAGAGACAGAGACAGAGACAGTGAGAAGGGGGAGGGCCCAGAACAGTCTCCATAGTTGCACATCATTGGTTTTTCCACATAGTTTCATTCCACAGGTGGGTGGGGCTGCACAGGGCAGGAACTGGGCCGGGGTCTTCACTCCGGTGAGAACTGAACTGGGGGCACTCCCCAGTGCAGCATATGGGTCCACATGGGCCGGGGCCGGGATTCAATCCTCGGTCCCTGGGGCTGCAAAGTGAGCGCTTAACCCACTGAGCCATCCTGGCTTCCCCAAAACCCAAATTGTTATTATTGCAGTATCTAATCAATATAAAATTTGAGATTCCATTCCATAATAAATGATATGCCTTTACTGATTCTCTTAACAGATCTTTTCTTCTGTCTTTGCCGAAGGTATGTTAAGTAGGCACCCTTCCCTTCAACACGCCCAAACTCACAATAATGGCACCCAGGTATTGGGCAGATAAAATATACTAGATCCCCTACAAGTCACAGCTTTAAGAGACCTTAAATTTCCAAGGCAAGAGTAGGGAGACGGGTTCTCCTTATGGCACAGGAAAGAAAACAGGCACGAGAGGATTTTCTGGTTACACATCCGAGAAGGGCCAAGACAGAAAGAAACCAGATCTGATGAGGACACCAGCTCCAGTCCTTCTAGTCTCCATCCTTCTGCCTCACTTGCTTTTGTGAGGGAGCCAGTGTCTACCGTACCACCATGTGAGAGACTCAGGAAACATGACCGTGCAATTACACACTTCAGTAACAAATTAATTCCCAGCTTAGTACCCACATCAGCCTTTTCTTCCTACTACCATCTCTAGCACTTTATAAATCCAGATCACTCTGAATATGGCATTCTGCACCACTTTATTACAAACAACCATATTACAACTATTTTCTTACATTAATGCCTCCAAACACATGGACTTTTGTGGCCATAGAGCATTTAGAAAATATATATTTGGGAGAATGATTATCTATCTATCTATCTATGTATCTATGTATCTATGTATCTATCTATCTATATTGAGAGAAGCTAAGAGAGATGGGTAGGGGGTAGGGCCCAGAGCAGTCTCCATAGTTGCACATCATTAGCTGTGACATGGTTTCATTTCACACAGGTGGATGTGGGGCCACAAGGGGCAGGAACTGAACTGGGGGCCTCCCATATGGGTGGTGATAACCTTCACCACTGAGCCATTTCATTTAGGTGGTTGCCATTTGTGCCATAGTTCAGCTTATGCAGATACATGGGCTGGGGCCGGGAATCGAACTCTGGATCTCATGATTGTGAGGCAAATGCTCAACCGCTGAGCTAATCCAGCATCCCCCTGATGGCCGTAGAGCTTTTGAGCAACATGTCCCCTTAACACAAACTCCAGCCTCCTTCTTTCTCCCTGGGAACGATCACAGGCATTCAATCACTCCAAAAACACTGATAGGCAACTACAGGCCAGGCAGTGTCAAGGGTGTTAGGGATAAAGTGGCAAACAGGACAGACAGGTCATTGCCCTCATATTCTAGAGGGGAAGACAGCACATAGATAGTGTCAGGTGCTAAAATGATGGGGAGGGCATACCAATTTTAAACTACCCTGTTACTAGATTGAACCATAGGAAATTGCTGATCTTTTGACCATTTCTTTTTTTTTAAGATTTATTTTATTGATTTTTGACAGAGAGAAACAGAGAGAGACAAAGAGACACAGAGAGAAGGGGGAGGGCCCAGAGCAGTCTCCATAGTTGACATTAGTTTTCCATATAGTTTTACTCCACAGGTGGGTACAGGGCTGCGCAGGGCAGGAACCGGGCTGGAAGCCTCCCGCATAGGCCCCGGCAAGAACTGAACTGGGGGCACTCCCCAGTTCAGCATGTAGGTACGCATGGGCCGGGGCCGGGATTCGATTCTCGGACTCCAAGGCTGCAAAGCGAGCGCTTAACCCACTGAGCCCTCCCAGCTTTCCCGATTTTTGACCATTTCTAATTTACTGAATGGGCAATGGCATATGGTTCAATCTGACAATTTCATTTCATATGGAAACAATTAAGAATCCTTCTGACGGACTAGAAATTACAATGAATCCCTAGAAGGCAGGAGATGCACAGAATTGAGCCAAGTAAGCCTTCCTCTCATCACAGATGAGGTAAGAGAGGCAGTGGGTGCACAGTAAGCTCAGGGATAATGGATAGGAGGGGCTCGATGACTGAGAAGCTATCCAGGTGACTGGATGGAGGACTCTGGCAGGAACCTCCACAAGGCTTATATGGTGGCACTCTGGCCCAAGGTGCTGAGTGAACTCACCTGGCTCCATCCAGAGCATCCTGGGAGGTGGTTACTTCCACCAGAAATGGGGTGGGGGAGGGGCAGGAACCCCCACCCCCCACTCCCACCTTCCCTTGTGATTTCGTCAACTACTTCTAAAGGCAGAAAAAGTCCGGGATATTAGCTGCTTATCATTCTTTAATTTGGGGGGTACAGAAACATTATATGACTGTATTATTTGGGTTAATTAAGTAACAAAAGAGCCCTAACACCTAAATCAACTATGGATCTTAACATCCTGAGAAAACAACCAGACATTTACACGCCTCTAGACATGATGATGCAGAGGGTCTGGCCAAGAATTCGAATCTGGTTCTGATGTGAACAGGCCCCCAGAGCTAACTGCTGATTTACAGCCAACACAGGACACAGGGAACATACTAAACGACACTTAAGGGTGCAATCAGTGAAATCCAGCATGTAGGGAGAATACAGGACCAAAAAAAAAAAGGAGATAGAACTCTCTGGACAAAAGCTTGCTAATCAGCTTAGGTGGGCACCACGTGGACCTCCTCTAGTCCCTTATTTGGACAAACCAAGTATTTAAAAAAAATGTGTGAGACAATAAGGAAAAGGGGAGCACCATGTAGAAACCTAGCACTGAGGAATCATTAAGTCATTTGTTTTCTGTTTTTGTTTTGTTTTTTGACAGAGAGAGACAGACAGAGAGAGACAGAGAAGGGGGAGGGCCCAGAGCAGTCTCCATAGTTGACATTAGTTTTCCATATAGTTTCACTCCACAGGCGGGCATGGGGCTGCGCAGGGCAGGAACTGGGCCGGGAGCCTCCTACATAGGCCCCAGCAAGAATTGAACTGGGGGCACACCCCAGTTCAGCATATGGGTCTGCACGGGCCGGGGCCAGGATTCGATCCTCGGTCCCCAGGGCTGCAAAGTGAGCACTTAACCCACTGAGCCTTCCCGGCTTTCCCTGTTTTCTGTTTTTAAAGAGTGCTTATCATTTAAAGATACAAACTGCAGTGGATGGATAAATGCTGATGCCGGGAATCAGCTACCTCAGAGTTCCTGATGATGATTCTATTTTGTGTATGTTGAAGAACTCCCACAATAAGAGAGCTTAAAACAGGCATGTGAAATGACAGCTCACCTGTCAATGACTTGATCGATAATGATGATGTCACCGGGCTGAATCTCTTCCCTCAAGGAACCACACGCTGTGGTCACAATGACATGTGTGCAGCCCTCCTCCTTCAAAGCCCAGATGTTGGCCTGGTAGTTGACTTTGGAAGGCATGATGGTATGCTGCCTCCCGTGCCTATGGACAGAAGAGCAGACGCGGTAGATGAGTGAGCAGCACCTTTTTATACTGTTAGGAAAGACCACTAAGTCACAGCAGTAGCTTCTATCCCTTTCCACCCAAGTTGGTTTCATGGGCAGAGAAAGAATGAGAAGAGGTCAGGTAACAACCAGCCAACTCTAAGTATAAACTATTTGATTTGAAAGTACAGGCCAGCTTTAAATTCTGTACATTTATTATCCTATCAAGAGCAAGTAAGAACTCACTTAGAATTCCCTCCCCAAGAAGATGTACTATGTCTAGCCTGGGGCATCCACACCCCAGAATCCGAGGCATCTGGTCTTACGCACATGAACAACGACACAGAAAACTGGTGCCCATGAAGAAAGACACAAAAACAGACATAAAAACGCAAGTTTCTATTCCTTTCTGTGTGGTCACTCTAATAAATTAAAGAAACGTTAAAAATATTAGAGTTCCCTGTTGTTTACGATGACATCAGCAAGTTTCGTCTGAAAAGTAATCACCTCATGCATGATGACTGTTAAGGGATGAATTGTATTGTTACCCCCCTCGCCTCCCACCCTGATTCATATGTCGAAATCCTAACCCCTGGTACATCAGAATATGACCATATTTGGAGATCGGGTCTTAAATGAGGTAATTAAGCTAACATGAGGTCATTAGGTTGGGCCCTATTCCAACATGAGTGGTACCCTGAGAAAATATGGACAAATAAGGAGGGCAGAACATGTGAAGATACAGAGAAGACAGCCCACCTGGCCCCTAGAAAGAACCCATCCTGCCGACACTTTGTAGGCAGGCAGATCTGAGACTTGCTCCCAACCGATAGGATCCAGCAGAGGTTCTGGAGTCAGTCCCATGGTTAGGCTACCACGTGAACTGCCCAAGGCCAGGGCTGTGTGGCAGGGAATGTGAGCCGCCTCTAGGAGCTGAAGGCCTCTGTTCTACAACCACGAGGCCCTGAATGCTGCCCGTGCCCACGTGACCTGAAGCTCCAGATGAGAACGAGCCCTGGACTCGACCTTGTGTGACCCCGAGCAGAGGGCCCAGCTAAGCGATGCCCACATTGCTGATGCCCAGATACTGGGAGATCATGTGTGCTATTTTCAGCTGCTAGATTTATGGCCATCTGTCAGGCAGCACTAGAAAACCAATGCACATAGTTTGACTAATTCCTAAGTATGTGAGACAAGCGATGTGCCCCCTCTAGAATCTGAAACTGCACACCTGTCAAGGAGACAATGGTGGGGAAACCTCAGGGAACCCACGTCAGGGAACCCACGTCAGGGACCACAAACCTGGAATCACAGCACTATGGACAAAGGATCACGAATGAAAGTTTTTCTTTATTGTGTTAACCAGAAGAAGAAAAGAGAACATTTCATTTGCAACCAAAACTGAAGGGAACCAGAGCTTCAATTTCAAACTCATCTTCTCACTCACTGCATGGTTCTAACCACCTTCCCAACCTAAGGAAGGGGTGGGTGAGACCCAAGTCTGTATAATGTACCCAAACCCGGAAGCGGGAAATGTAGGTGACTCAGATGCACCAGCAACACCTAAAATTCACACCTAAAATGCAGGTTTTAAGTTTTAAGAATTTAAATTTAAATTCTCCTTAGTAGTAACAGCATTCAAAAGGCTTAAAAGAACCTTACCTTGCAAGCAGGACGCAATCAACATTCTTTATCTTCCCCAAAATTAAGGCATCAGAAGGCTGCACATAATGAATAATGGTTGTAACTCAGTGATTTGAAAACGTATATACACAATGAATTAGCTGCCACGCATGGACACTTGGAGTTTGAAGATACGCTTTAAAGAAGCTACAGGAGTCTAGATCGGATTGATAATATTTACTGAGCCCTCCACAATCCCTGAGATGCCCAGGGCTGCAATGCTGCGTCAGGTGCGTGGGCAGGCACCAGGCAGTGAGATCTATTTGTAGCAGGGACCCCGGGGGCCTCTGACGGTAGACTGATCAAACAGCTGTGCTGAGGTTTCTGTCAGGTTCCAGAACAGGTGTGAGGGTGACATGCAGCAAGGACAGGAGGCCACTGTCACAGGATTTAAGAATTCAATAACTGTTTGTCGTGTTAGCCAGCGCTGAGGTGGCCCCGAAGGACCTGAGGTCGTGGATGGAAAGACACTGGGATCTCAGGGATCGGGAAAACACGAGGCTAAGACGGAAGGCAAGCTTAGAGCAGGCCTTGGGGGACATGGGGGCAATGTAAGGACTTGGCTGAAAAAGAGGTGCCAGAGGCGGGCATCTCCGCAGGGGGAGCCAAGGAACCGCAACTGTGGAATCAGGAGGCAGACACCCTCCCCTGGCTGGGCCACCCAGGGCTGGGAGAACAAACACGCCTTTTAACGGAAAAGGAGTGTTTTCTTTGCAGTCCACTTAGGAAGTTGTGTGATGGATCCCCACGAAATCCCTCTCTGAGACAGGGTTAACTTTGTCTGACGTTTCCTCCCACTCTATCTCTTCCATTTGTATGCTCTGACCTATCTGCCCCAAATTAGAAGCTGATTTAAATGCAGAGACCCGAAGGGTACAGCTGCTACAGCTGAAATGAGTATCTGGCTTCTAGGAACGTAACTCGAGAAGTAAGCTGCACATATTCAAAAGCCGTATTTACAATACAGGAAAGTCCAAGGCAGTGTGAGGGGCAGTGTCAGCTGGTAGAACCTAATAGCAGGACTCCTGGCCCCGATCAGCCCTGGCTGTCAAGACAAATGCAATTAAAAAAAAAAAATTGGGGAAGCCAGATGGCTCAGTGGATTAAGCGCTTACTTTGCAGCCCCAGGGACCGGGGACTGAATCCTGGCCCTGGCCTGTGTGAACCCATATGCTGAACAGGGGAGTGCCCTCAGTTCGGTTCTCACCGGGGTGAGACGCTGGTCCAGTTCCTGCCCTGTGCAGCCCCGCGCCCACCTGTGGAATGAAACTATGTGAAAAAACCAATGATGTGCAACTATGGAGACTGTTCTGGGCCCTCC